>JAULCC010168009.1:0-13252 GCA_032358795.1 Nuttallia obscurata
AGTTTCCCTCAAACTTTCGCCTTTTTAAAGGGTATCAAAAGTATGTAAATATGTATTATGTCTAACTAAACATAAACTTGTGGATTTTTTGTTTTTTGTAAATCTTCCCGTTTCTGTTGTGATAAAAACAATGTTTGAAATGGTTGTGGCAGATATTATTCGTAAGCGATTTAGAATGTATTCATCAGTGTTTTAGTTTTGTTATTTGCGATGGTTTTCTGATATCGTTCATGTCTAGACTGTCATTCTCGAACATTTTCCGGCCGATACCACGTACATTAATCTGCTTTTTTGTTTGTTGAAACTCGTTGTTTGAACACTTTGTCAAACTTTCTGTTCTCCTATTGTTATAGGGTAACGAAAAGTGATAACGACCTATATCAGCTTGTACTTTGTACCTGCGTAAGTTATAGAGGATCTTACACGGGTGTTTATTCAATAGCATATTTAAGAAACGAAATGACTAAAACAGATGGTACGAGCCTTGGCGAGTGTCATATGATTTTAGGCAACGAGTTTCATAAAAATATATTGATTAAACACGAATATAAGATTTTCTTGATCGTATAAAAAGGAATTTAAAAAAAAAATGCACAAAAATGCACAATGAGCTCGTTTTATCAACCGGTTTCAAGTTATATTTATGTGACTAGTTACATAGTATATTTATGTCACTAAGTCATGTAACTTATGTGACAAAATACCTTATGTTTTAGAATATTGAGTCGACAGGAAGACCAAGGGTTAGGGTTAGGGTAAGAAAACGGTACTAGATAAGTCCAACACACATCTTTAGAATTTTGGAAGAAACTTATTGTTGGTTGGAGATAATGATAAATAGCGACACATTCCGTGCGTTATCTGAGTACATGGCTGACATGTGTGGCGTGATGAACTCTATCACTTTATTTTCTATCTCAAATTTTCGAAAGTTTTAAACATAAATTTTGTAAGAAGAGACAATTTTTAATATCTGAAATACCGGTAATATTCAAATGGAGTGTTATACTTTCGAACAAGTCTAGAATTTCGAAGACCTTTAACAGTATGTATCAATAAACAGACAGAAATACTAGTACATAGATGAGGCTATATTGATATTACGGTTAACTAACTCATGTCCTAAGTGCACCAAGCGAAATTTTAAGTCTGAAATTATTTGTTAACATAGTATTAACATACGAGACAATTGCAATTTCATATATAGTGCTACTGGTTAAGTGAACCCCCTTTCTTTCATGATAAAATGCACATGGTATATTATTACAAGTCAAATATATCCTTCCAAAGAATGGGTTATTCAATTAGTATGAAAGAAACTTGCTTTCTCTGTCAAAGTAAAGCATTCCAGCATAACAGAAATACGGCGGCCATGACACTTACGAATTTTTCGCAGAGTTGCGGCTGCCTCAAGCTGTCGTAAAGTTACGCACGTTTTTCCGATATTTACACGATAAAACGCAAGAAGTTGACATTAGTGAAACGGTTAAAATGTTTACGAAGTTCGTACGATACTTCTTACGTTTTTCTTAGGCGTACGCACGTTAGTGAAATGGGCCCCAGGTATGTTTAAAATTACAGAAGTTTCATAGCATCTGTCAAAGTTTCTGAATATGAAAGTTACATGAATGCAAGAGATTACAAGATGAAACTATTTACAGCTATTGTGAATTTTTCACATAAAGTCACTGAAACCACGCTAAAAACGTTTACGCCGTGACTAACGGGGCAAGTTTAAGAGGTAAACTTAATAATTTTGAGTGTCTTTTATTATTGCCACAAGTACCACTTCCAAACATAGTGCATTCATGTTTCCTGAATATATCTCAACATTTGCAACAGTTTTCAGATATTCAATATCCTGGCCATATCTTGAGTGCAGTAGCTTTTAAGAAATATCTGTACAATATAATATGCTTACTCTATAACTGACTTTCCTCTTGTGGATCTCTTCAAGTTCAGATGAATGTTGACAATATATCTAAAATATACAATTATAGCTCCGTGTTATAGTAATGAGCAATTACTATCTAAAACTAATTTGCTGTTAGTACTTGAAATTGATACATTGTATATTCAAGCCAATATTTCTTCCTGTGAGTGTTCTGCTAATTGCAGAAGGGTAAAGTAGAACGATTTATAGTTTTCAATTGGATTAATTTGTTCTAAATGTAGACTTTGTTGTGTTTTACTATTAACACTTTAAAATTGTGTAAATATAGAAATACAGCATTATTCTTTACCATCATCTATACGTATTTCTATGTGTATTAATAAATGTGGGAGTATATTCTACTATTTTTATTTATGTCAAGAAGTTCTATGAAGGCAGATGTAGCCATCAAATACATGTACTTCAAATGTAGTATTCAATAAATGTATATTGTGAACGATGTGAAAATACTTCACTCGCAGGCAGACTGTTACAAATAACTGATTCGTGTGGCATAGGCACTTCAGAGGGACATATATTTAAAAAGTATATTCTTTTAGATCTGCTTCATTAGTTCTTTTTTATACTTTTTGTGTTATTTTATATATTTAAGACATCTTGACATATTTCTAAAGGGTATTTTTGTAAGCGTATCACTAGCTACACTATTTTAACCCCCACGATACCTCCCATATTCACATGATATAGCAAGTGATATGATCTTATACATCTTTTTTGACAGTCGGATTGTTTTTATATAGATCAAGTATCTAATAACTCATGCTCAAATGTCATGATTTGTGTCACGTTTATTTGTACAATATGGTGATGACGATGAAATAACTCAAATGTTCTATAGAAAACATTTTGCGTTCTTAATGCCAACACCAATGATAACACACCGCTATTTCAATCAGTAAACGACACTGTGTAGTTTTTTGTATGACAATGTATCATTTTTCAAAATTTGACTGATTTGTTGTGTGTTGTATAAGAAAAACGTGTCGTGCTACTTTTGCAGTTTTTTGGAAAAAAAATGTGTTTTTGTTCAGCATTTGATTGTTTGTGTAGTATTTTGTATAAACATATGCGTTGTTGGGCAACATTTGATTGATTTTGTAGTATTTCGTGTAAAACATATGTATTGTTGGGCAATAGTCGACTGATTTTGTAGTATTTTGTGTAAACATATGTGTTATTGGGCAACATTTGACTGATTTTGTAGTATTTTGTGTAAACATATGTATTGTTGGGCAATAGTCGACTGATTTTGTAGTATTTTGTGTAAACATATGTGTTGTTGGACAACATTTGAATGATTTTGTAGTATTTTGTTGTATTTTGTATATCAATATTTATCACATGACGTTGCTTATTTCCGGTGTAATATAACCATCACGTATTTTCTTATATTATCAACACGTTACATATAAGAATCGATTTACCGGACCTATATATTCATCCGCGGCATAGTTTACAGAATAAAACTAACTGTTGCCTTGAAGTTAAAATTTTGTTTTTTGATTTGTTAAAGTTTTAAGTTTCATGCAGCTTCGAATTCTAGACACGGGTTTTATAGACTTTTCCACTAACACGTGAATCTACTTTTCTGGCTCATGTTTATCATTAGATTTACAATAGCGTTGTTATTGGTCAACGCCATACATAAAACACATATAAATGGAATTTTCAGCTTACATATTCCTTTACTGTTGTGTCATGTGATAAAAGAATATCAGATTCGTTTACACTTTACATGAAATTTTATTAGACTCGTCTAATGAATTTTTTTATAAAGTGAAAACTCTTCAGATATCCTCTATATATGTGTCATTGGGCAATGTTTGACTTATTGTTTAGTATTTTGTAGTGCTTTGTTTAACAATATATATGTTTCGTTGAGCAAAAGTTGAACAGTTTTTGTTTTAACATGCAATTTATACAATTGAATTGTTTTCTTTTGAATGCATGCATAAGCTGACATCGGAAGAAGGAATTACGAATATTTATACATCATTTTTCAGGCATATGAACAGAATCTGAAACAAGACAAGTACCTTATACTTTACAAATGATTTGACTTGAGTAGCACATTGTGGAATTGAAACGTCATGTCATACTCAAATAACTTCGCGTTAAAGAATATTTCATGCGTTTTATAGCAGATGTTATTGACAGGATTAATACAAATATTTCAGCCTTGAAGGCGAATATTAGAAACTAAGAAGTGAGTAATTATCTGGTTTGCATGTTGCTGCCGATTCAACTTGGAGTGAACCCTTGTAGCCAACACAGCTGCTGTGAGTTTTTTATTGCCGGAATTGAAATTTTGTCTCGGTAACTGTCAACCTAGTAATTAAAATGCTTTCTCTAATTCTGATTTATGCCGTTGTAGTAAATCAATTATTTTTTTGAAAACCTCATCGGCATTAAGGTTAAGCTTCCCTGTACAAATCAATGTATTATATAGACGAAGACGTTAAAAGGCGCAGCCAGTTGTGTAGTGGATATGGTGTCAGACTTACCCTCAAGAGGTTGCGGGTTAGAACCCGAAGGAGGGATTTTTTTAAACCAGGTACTGGTTCGTCTTTAGACACGGACTATAATATGTTTCTTCAAGTCATATGACTTTCTACTGAGCTCAAGTAAATAAGTTGAATTCTAACGCTGGTACTTAACCTTGTATCATAGAGGTGTACTATTGGGTTATATATATATATATACAAGTAGTTTTTGACCCTGCAAACGTCACACGACATGGATAGTAAAAAGACATTCACACAATTTCAAGGTGGCTATTAAAGTAAAAAAATTAATGCTGAAAGTATCAACAAACACAACTGCACAGAATAAGGAAATAACACTGTTCAGAATCAACCAACAAAGCTATACAAAACCAACAAACATTAGTTAAACTAAGTTAACAAATACAGCTGTACAGAGTCAACAAACACAGCTGAACACTGTCATCAAACCGCAGTCGGTGTCGACAAACACAGCTGTACACTGTCATCAAACCGCAGTCGGCGTAGACAAACACAACTGAACATTGTCATCAGTCATCAAAAGTCAACAAACACAGCTACACTAAGTCCAATAACAACAGTTGCCAGAGTCAAAACCAGCTGTAGAGAGTCAATTAACAGTTATACAGAGTAAATAAACAACGGTACATGATCCATAAACAGTTGTACAGAGTCTAGTAACAACTGTACAGATTCAATAAACAGCTACTCTGAGTCAACAAACAGTTGCAGAGTAACTAAACAGCTGTAAAGAATCAATGAACAGCTGTTAAAAGTAAATAAAAGGGTAAACAGGATCAATAAACAGCTTCACAGATTCAACAAACAGTTGTACGTAGTCAATAATAAGCTGTACAGAGTCATTAAATAGCTGTACAGAGTCAATTAACAGTTGTACATAGTCAATAAACAGCTTTTAAGCGTCAAATCAAGATGTTAAGAGTCAATAAACACAACAATTCATATTCAACAAAAAGCTGTACAGAGTCAGTAAACAGGTGTACATAGTCAATAAACAGCTGTTAAGAGTCAAATCACGCTGTAAAGAGTCAATAAACACAACAATACATATTCAACAAAAGCTGTAAAGAGTCAATAAACAGCTGTAATGAGTCAATAAACGCAACCATACAGATTCAACAAACAGCTGTACAGGGTCAATAAACAGCTGTTCAAAGTAAATGAACAGCTGAACAGAGTTAATAGACACAACCATACAGAGTCAATAAACAGCTGTACAGAGTCAATAAACAGCTGTACAGAGTCAATAAACAGCTGTACAGAGTTAATAAACAGATATACAGAGTCAATAAACAACTGTACAGAGTCAATAAACATCTATACAGAGTCAATAAACAGCGGTACAGAGTTAATGAAAAACTGTAAAGAGTAAAAAACCACAACCAAAAGGATTCAACAAACAGCTGTACAGAGTCAATTAACAGCTGTAAAATGTTCTATAATATGTTAGTAAAAATATACATATAGAAATGACCAGTATCAACAATTACTGTGTACAAAATCCAAAAATATATATGTATACCTAGTACACAATCAACAAGTCAACATTTAGTGTGTACAAAATCAAAAAAAAAGTTATACCTAGTCAACAATTACTGTGTACAAAATCAACAAAATTAATATGGCTATACCAAGTCAACAATTTCTGTGTACAAATCAACAAATACAGTTATTCCTAGTCAACAAATACAGTCTACATAATCAAATAAATGTAACTATATCTAGGCATCGATAATAAGTTCAAATCAACAAATATAGCTTTACCTTGTCTACAATTACTGTGTATAAAATCAACAAGAATTGACTTAATCAACCATTTCTGTGTACAAAATCATCAAATATAGCTATACCTAGTCAAATATTAATGTGTACAAAATCAACAAACAAAACTTTACCTTGTTTATAATAACTGTGTACAAAATCAACAATTATAGTTATACCTAGTCAACAATTACTGTGTACAAAACGACAAATTTTGGTATACCCTGTCAACAATTACTGTGTACAAAAACAAAAAATAGAGTTTTACCTAGTCAACAAGTACTGTGTACAAAATCAACAAAAATAGTAATACCTAGTCAACAATTATTGTGTACAAAATCAACAATTATAGTTATTCCCAGTCAACAAATACTGTGTAAAAATCAACAAACATAGCTTTACATAGTCAACAAATACTGTGTGCAAAATCAACAAATATAAGTATACCTAGTCAACAAATACTGTGTACAAAAACAACAAATACAGTTTTACCTAGTCAACAAGTACTGTGTACAAAATCAACAAAAAAAGTAATACCTAGTCAACAATTATTGTGTACAAAATCAACAATTATAGTTATTCCCAGTCAACAAATACTGTGTAAAAATCAACAAATATTGTTATACCTTGTCAACAATTACAGTGTACAAAATCAACAAATATATTTTTACCTAGTTAACATTACTGTGTACAAAATCAACAAATATACTTTTACCTAGTTAACATTACTGTGTACAAAATCAACAAATATACTTATACCTAGTCAACAATTACTATGTACAAAAAAACAAATATTGTTACACCCTGTCAACAATTACTGTGTATAAAATCAACACAAATATTTATACCTAGTCTACAATTTCTGTGTACAAAGTCAACAAATACGGATATAACTTAGCCACTAAGCACAGCTGTACACAGTTAGCACGTACAGCTGAGGAGTTTGATTAGAACAAAAGATAACTCCTTTTAAGAGCCAACTAGGGAATGCGTAAACGGATTTCATACGAAATTATTGAATAACACCTTCATATCTAGGTTACTTTTTCGACAGTTATCATTTTCAATAACGAAGCTCATATTTCATCAACCCAGTTTTTTTAAGCCATATGTCATCTGTGGGATTAGTTTTCTTTTACATCCCTCGGGCGTATTCCATTTCTCAGACTAACATTAATGCCAGTACCATGCTAATTACAAAACGCATCACGTGTGTTAAAATGGTCTGATTTGGTCGAAGAGGTTTAGAAGAAATAAGCGAAGTATATGGTTGCAAATCGATGTGCTTCTGTAGATTTTTGTCACTTGACATTTTAAACATGTAAAAATTAAATTAAATTTGATATTTATTAGCAATTAAAAGCTCCGAAAGGAATTGATTATTAACCTGCCATGTTATTGTTTAATTCTAGCTTTATTATTTTTTTTAAAATAGCGTTTTGCCAATATTGATACAACCTTACAGTGAGTACTCATGACAAATATCACATGTTATATTCACACAGATACAGTTTTGTTTTATGTAATCTGAATGGTAAATAAAATGTTTCAGGCAAATGCCTTTTATTTTTTAATGTTACTGCCATACACAAAACACACAAACACAATAGAGAAGAACGGTCACAAAAATATCAGTTCACAGTACTGTCTTTTAAACTAAGACAACATTGAATTTATACGAATTACAGAAACAAACAAAACAATTGAAATACGCTACTTAGTTTGAAATGCTATCAACGATCGATACATATATGCATTTATCACATAAATTGCCTGCTGGGAGTGACATAAAGCAGTGACATAAATATCATACGTAACTAGTTACATAAATATAACTTGAAACCGGTTGATAAAACGCGCCAAGTGTGCATTTTTTCTTAAAATTTCTCTTTATGTGATAAAAAGAATCTGCTATTTGTGTTTATTCAATATCATTTTTATGAAACTCGTTGACTAAAATCATAAGACACTCGCCAAGGCTCGTGTCATATGTTTTTAGTCAACTCGTTGACTAAAAATGATATTGAATAAACACTCATGTAAGCTCCTCTATGTATATAATAATCTTAATTGACAAACAAGCACTAATTTTATTCCCCTTTTAACCAATCAAAGTATACGTACTGACAACGAAATTGTACGTACTGACAACCAAATTGTACATAATGATAAACAAATTGTACGTACTGACAACCAAATTGTACATACTGACAAACAAATTGTACGTACTGACAACCAAAGTGTGCGTACTAACAAACAAATTGTACATACTGACAAACAAATTCTACATACTGACAAACAAATTGTACAAACTGACAAACAAATTGAACCTACTGACAACCAAATTGTTCATACTGATAAACAAATTGAACGTACTGACAACCAAAGTGTGCGTACTTACAAACAAATTGTACGTACTGACAACCAAAGTGTGCGTACTGACAACCAAATTGTGCGTACTAACAACCGAATTGTACATACTGACAAACAAATTTTACAAACTGACAAACTGTACATACTGGGAAACATATTGTACGTACTGACATTGAAATCGTTCATGCTGACAAACAAATTGTACGTACTAACAAACAAATTTACATACCGAAAAAAAATTGTACTTACAGAAATACAAATTGTACGTATTGACAAACAAATTGCACATACTTACAAACAAATCGTACAACTGACAACCATAGTGTACGTACACGCAAACAAAGTCAACGTACTGATAAACAACCTGTACGTACTGACAACCAAATTGTAAATACTTACAAATAAATTGTACGTACTGACAACCAAAGTTTGCATACTGACAACCAAAGTGTGCGAACTGACAAACGAATCGTACATACTGACAAACAAATTGTACAACTGACAAACAAATTTGACATGCTGAAAAACAAATTGTACGTTCTGACATCCAAATCGTACATGCTGACAAACAAAATGAACGTACTGACAAACAAATTGTATGTACTGACAAACAAATTGTACATACTGACAACCAAAGTGTACGTACACAAAAACAAAGTGTACGAAATGACAACCAAAGTGTTCGTTCTAACAATCGAATTGTTCATACTGACAAACAATTTGTACATACTGAAAAACAAATGTTGCATACTGACAACCATACTGTACAAACTGACAAACAATTTGAACGTACTGACAACCAAATTGTACATACTGACAACCAATAAGTACGTACTGACAAACAAATTGTAAAATACTGACAACCAAATTGTTCGTACTTTCAACTAAAGTGTGTGTACTGACAGCAAAAGTGTGTGTACTGACAATCAAATTGTACAAACTGACAGTCAAATTGTACATACTGACAAACAAATGGTACATAATGACAAACAAATTGTACGTACTGACAACCAAAGTGTACGTACTGACAACCAAAGTGTGCGTACTTACAAACAAATTGTACATACTGACAAACAAATTCTACATACTGACAAACAAAGTGTATGTACTGACAACCAAATTGTACATACTGACAAACAAATTGTACGTTCTGACAAACAAATTGTACATACTGACAACCAAGTTGTACATACTGACAAACAAATTGTACATACTGGCAAAAAAATCTTACATTCTCACAACTCAATTGTACACACTGACAAACAAATTGTATCTACTGACAACCAATAAGTACGTACTGACGATCAAACTATGCGTACTGACAACCAAAGTGTACATTCTGACAACCGAACTGTACATACTGACAAACAAATTGTACGTACTGACAATAGATTATTTGTATTATACGTATAAACAATCAAATAAGACGTATTGAAAATTATATTATGAGAAATTTTAAAAGAACAAGGTGTGTCGTATTGACATTAACATTTCACTTGATTTATTTTGCGAAAAGTAAAGTCAAATCTAAAATCATAAACAGTCTTGCAACAGAGAGACATAATGATTTATATCACAAGGAGGTTGTCGTCTTCTGAGCATCCGAAATGCCTTTTTTTATGTAAGTGTCACCGCGCATCGATACCTATAGAGGTGAGATGAGTTGGAAGTGTCGGCCGGATGCTCAGTCGGTAGAGCGTCGGTACGGTAAGCCAAAGGCGCAAGGTTCGAGTCCCGGTATCGGCTGCAACTTTTACCACCTGGTTACATGAGTCATACTAACTGTTGGGTCAAGTTGGTGTCAAGGAAGACATTAATCTTAATTGAAGAGATGTAAATATGTGGCGTATAGAATACATTATAACTCTCTGTGGTGACCTCTGTGGAGAACAAGATGACCTCTGTGGAGAACAAGATGAATTCTATGGAGAACAAGGTGACCTCTGTGGAGAATAAGGTGACCTCTGTGGAGAACAAGGTGACCTCTGTGAGAACAAAGTGGCCTCTGTGGAGAACAAGGTGACCTCTGTGGAGAACAAGCTGACCTCTGTGGAGAATAAGGTGACCTCTGTGAGAACAAAGTGGCCTCTGTGGAGAACAAGGTGACCTCTGTGGAGAACAAGCTGACCTCTGTGGAGAATAAGGTGACCTCTGTGTGACCTCTGTGGAGAACAAGGTGACCTCTGTGGAGAACGATTAAGATCGTCGACTCACAGCATATACTTTTTTAAGTCCATTACCACTGTTGGTTAGAGTCCAGGTATGATCACTGCGGATTTTGCAAGTAAGAAGCATTTAGTCTGGCCTGTTGTTGGCCGATGGACCTTTTCAGATGCTCTCCTCGCCTAGGAAATGTTCAGAAGTACCACGGACGAGCTGAATGTTGCGATATGACTGAAATACCGTCAAAGCGACGTACAATGCCAAAAAAAAAAAAAAAAAATACAACAAAACAACAAAAAGCAAAAACAGAACAAACACTTTTTTGATAAATGTTTGGTTCTATGACTGATTTTGCCATATGAGGGAACTTTCTTTTAATTGGGATCTACTGAGACGATATAACAGCGTCTAAAACACACTCACCTTCCTTCATTTTCCCACTTCAGAGACATTTCCAACTTTTCCTGCATGAAATATCATGCAAACATACGTGCAAATGACCGCCGACAGAGTATGTCCGTTTAACGTGTATAAAAAATAGTTTGACATTTGTAACCAAATTATGCTTGAACATACCACCCTCCTTGTTTGACCGATCATGTTAATATTTTCACAGTTTGATTTGTGAAAAATAATATTGCAATTTTCAATTTTTTGTGAAAAACGGGTTTATTGATCTGTTGAACAACAGGCGCTCATAGTTTGTAATTGTAGGAGGCAGAACCTCTTTGTAAGAACGATTCATTTAATGACTATCATGATTCAACTAATAAAGTCGCATTGAACATTTTGTCGCAATCTTCAAGTAATCATCACTCATTTGATTGTAATTTACTAGACCTTCAAGAAATTGTCAATTCTTTGACTATTTTTTCCTAGATTCTCTTACGTACAAACAGGGATGTTATTATTTTTGACGTAGTTGGATTTTGTTTATATTATGCTCTGACGTGTAGATCAAAAACGATAACATACATAAAAGGCCTGGGAGCCTATATGAAGTGTACGTTTTATACTGTCTTTATTGACACGGTTTATATACATCGTGCGATAAAGAAATGGTCGTTTGCCAAACAGTTTTTGGAACATATTTCAGACAGTTTATTTACACCAATTCAAACACTTATTTACTTTGTTGAAATGTATTAATACTACACAATGGCATTGGATCTGACATATCGTGAACTATAGGGATAAACACGTCATAACATATTACTATATACTGCCTTATGTATCTTTTTATTATAGGTTACGATGAAATAAACAAGTACGCGTGTGTAACGATTGACAGTAAATGTCGATGAAATGTCATTTTTTAATCGTTTCGTGTCTAAAAATGCTACATATATAGCTGTTATCTTTCTTTTGAAAAGCGCGAAACGTTTTCATTTTATAGAAGGCATTTAAATATCAGTTGAACTGCTTGAGGAAGAACACGTTTATAATTGCATGCTTCCTTCTTTGATTTTTATTCTTCGTCCCATCTGTAAATTTAAAACTTGAGGATCGGGCATACGGGTGGATATATGTAACATTCAGAGGTTGTGACACCATTTGTAAGCTAGGCAGAATAAATTCAGATGTATTAGAAAACAAAAAGATTGGTAAGCCAAGTATTTCGAACATGTGTAAGCTTGACCATTTGAACGAATCTGTTATTTACCGAGTTGTCATATTACCATATATATATCTACTTGGTCACCTATACGTATATAACCTTTAGATCGACACACAGATGTCTCCTTAATATGTTCAATTAAAGTATGCAAACATGTAGCAGTGAAGGAGGCTAAAATATCTGTCATTTATCCGAGACATTCCGTTAACACGATATAATATTGAATACAAACTTTCTTTAGTCAACTTTATAATGTCGTTTAGCCGTTCCCATGGAGCAGATGTTGCACTGGGACATCAGATTGATTTGACAATAAGCTTTATTTTTATTCTTTAGATGACAAGGCCGTTAGGGACTACTTTTATAGTGAACACTGGATTATCTTGGCTTTCAAGTTTTGTCTCAAATTAGTCCCGTCATATGACAATTATGCAGTACATGTCCGGGCTTCAGATGCACCACTTTTACTATATGACAACTTAAGCTGTAGAAAAGACCGATCTAACGACAAAGCTATGCAGTGTCGATTGGATTTCGCCGCTGTACAAGTTTTATGTTGTGTTTTATTTTGCGATGCAGGTACAGATTAAGCACATTTTTTTCTTTCATGTCTGAGTGTGTTTTATCACTTGTACATGACTCATAATTGCCATTAGGCACAAACAGTTTTAGATGTGTGAGAGTTTGATCTCTAAACAGAAAACGTGATGTGAAGGCTGAACAAGTACATTGTAACTGATAAATGTTTACATCGGACCGGAGTATACATACACATACTAAGATATAGAGGATATCCGATGAGTTTTCACTTTATATAAAATTTTATTAGACGAGTCCAGGAATCTTTATTAAGCGAGC
>JAULCC010168120.1:0-13251 GCA_032358795.1 Nuttallia obscurata
GTTTTTGGTAAAAGTTGACGATTACGTAAGCTAAAATTACATTCTGTAGCAAAATCTTTAATTTTTTATGTTTTTTTATTTTTTTATTTTTATTTTTTATTTTTTCAATTTTTAATTTTTTTAATTTTTTTTTTTTGTATTTTTTTTGTTTTTTATTATTTTTTATAACACGTGTAACCGCCACGTACCCGGATGACAGCTTCAATATATTTAAAATTTCAGTTGTGGTCATGTCAAATTTGAGGTAAAATGCCGGGTGTGCTTAACTTATTTCCAGGTGTATATAAAGTCGGAATCGTATCGGGGTACAATATCACATATGTGAATATACCGATCAATTTCTAACAAAACTAAACTGTTAATAATATATTTATTCCACGATACATGTTGTTATCCTTGCAAAAACACTATGTTTAATGTGTAAATGATGCTGATGAAACAAGTTCAAGTTCAAATGTCTGACGTAAAGCAAAATAAAAATGACGTTGATTTTCCAAAAAATCGTCCAACTGATTTTTTTGTACGGGATGCTAATGTATTATGACTATAGTTATTATATCATTTATATGTTTGTCACCACACACGTATTTTATATTTCTTTTGGGCCCAAAAATAACAGGGTTTGAATGAACTTCCCTAATTCTGAGTTTTGTTTAAACCTGATATAAAATGGTGATTAATTAGGAACTGGCCAAAGACAGTTTTCTTTTGCTATTATGAGTTCTTGTTAATGTTAGACACAAAAAACTTGTTTAATGCCAAAAAAAGAGACGTAAAACAAACAAGTCGTGCCTGATTGAAGTATTTTCTGCATTGTTCCTAAACATTTTACTATCTTGGAAAAAATTAAACGGTTACCGATTTTGTAAACGGTAAGCCGGACGTTCGATCAATTGATCGATAAACCGGTCAACCGTTTACATCCCTTGTTTACATCTAATGCTGTTTGTCTTATGGATTAACCGGTAAGTCATTTAGGAAACAATTGCCATCCCCAATTAATATATATAAATGTAAACATTACACACTTAATCATTGTCATGAGTTTCTTGTGTCAATTCCATATTTCCCCCCCCATATTTCATCCTTGTTTATTTTTCTTTCAGCAATCGGACAATCATAACTTACCACAAAATGAACATAAACGTTATTTCTAACGACTTTATAACGGAAAAAAACTGCACCGAGAACCTCTCTTGTTTGACCCATAATTCAAGTTTGGAGGAGAACATCTCGACGGATTTATATGTTGAAAACTACAGCTTGGTGATCAAGATCTGCTTCGCAACTTTCGGTTTCCTTGCAATCTTGATCAATATTGTCGCTTCCTCGGCTCTGACCAACACAAAGAAAACACCTTTCGCTGCAAAATTTCTAGCTAAAGCGCTGCTTAAATTTGATATGTGTTTTATTTTATTTTCTACAGTTAGAAAATTCATATTGGATCCTGCAATCAACACTTCTTTGATGGTTGCTGGAACTTTAAACCTTCAAATGTCTTTCGTGACAATAGGGCTTATGTCCATTGAAAGGTACTTAGTGTTCAGTTGGCCGAATAAGTATCTGCGATATTGTACCGTAAGGTTAGTTAGGGTCTGTTCACTCACAGTGTGGTTGACGTGTGCATGTACATTTTTTATTCTTCGATACGGCATATGTTACCTTCAGAACATGTCGGTAGCACTTGTCTTTGTAAAAGCTGGGACATGTAACATGATAGTGACAGTGTACTATTTTGCTTTGGTGTTCTTTGTGTTTGGTGCCTCCTTTACTTGCTACTACAAAATAATTCAAATAATAAAGCGGATAAAGACCACGGATCACCGACAGATGTCCATTGTATCAGCTTCAAAGGTCTTAAAGAGCTACAAATCCACATCGTTGGTACTGGTATATTTCATTGTAATTTTGATAACGTCCATCGCGTATATATTCATTTTGATTTTCATACGACAGTACAATTTGGGAGTCTCTGAGTTACGGATATCACTAGAAATTGTAAACATTTTGAACTGCTCTCTTGACCCGTACTTATATGTGTTGTGGTTCAGAGAAACTCGGATGGAACTACTAAAAATGATAAGTCCATTTTGCAAAAAGCATTTATCAGCCAAGGTTGAAAGTATGCGAACTGAAATTTTTAATATAGTTGTATCTGACTTTTCAAAATGTTCATCAAAAGTTGGACCACTTCCAAGTCCAAACTGGAAACGAAATTTATAATACAGAGATAAAGATACTGGTACATCCATATTTCTCATCACACAAATGAATATTCGATGGAGAATATTCACGTTCACAATGGTTTACTTCGAAAAACACAGCTATTTTAACAGACAAAGATTGCCATGTCAACATTGATAAACTAGTATATATTTATATATAAAAAATGTATACTAAGAAGTTTTATTAGAAACACCGGAATGCATTAAAATTTAACGAGCTTCTGAAAATGAAAACATTTGAAAAGTTTAACTATTTTCGTATATAAATTTAAGATGAGTAATAATCTTCAATGTTTTTAATATATATATATTTATTTTTTGTCATTCAAATAAGTCCTTTACTTAATTATTTAGTTTATTAGGAATTTAACGTTACTTTAACAGTATTTTAGTCATATCGCGGCCTCCAGCTCATTGCAGGAGGAAGATGACCCCAGGGTATCTCTGCACACTATTTCAGACCCAGAGTGCACCCGGACAGAACCACCGAGCCAGCTGGAAGTTTTCCTCACTTAAAAAACTAGGAGTGACCAGACCAGGATTCGAACCCATCGCAGTAAGGGGCGGTGAGCTTGCAAGTTTATGAACATAACCACTCGGTCACAGACCCCCACCCCTTCAATTATTTAGTTAAAGGAAAGAAATCCCAATATATATTTATAGTGTGATGTAAGGTTATTTTCCATGGGGAGTGTATCTTATTATAGTTTTGACCACTATTGCCGATTATATGTAAACTGTTTCGTTACTTGTTTGTAGTGTGTTGGACTTAATGCCTGAATAAAGTGTATCTTTTTATTTTGACTGAAGTTTGTGGTAACCATTATCGAAATGAAAGAAGTGCATTTGTTTTAGCTTCGGTCGTTTTTGAAAATATACACTAAAGTACAAAACATTGTCAACATCTAGGTTTCTGACCCGAATGACGTAATGCAAAACCGCTATTTACTGTTTCCATCATGGAACAAAATAACATTGAAAGAAAGATAATTAAAGAATATCAGATAATGATTGTGTGTTGTGCAGAATTCAGAGTATTGTCTAGTAACTCGACAACAGCCTTACGTGTTAACTCTCAGTTTTAAAAGATATAGTTTTGTTCCAAATAACATTTTTTTAAATTCCAATAGTCATAAAAGTACTGTCAAGACTAGCGTTAAACTTGTGTACATTCGTTAAAAGGGTAATAACCTATGCCTTATTTAAACTATATTTTTTTTTTCATATAGAAGAGCATTTCCCTCTTGGACGAAAATTTGATTTTTACTAATTAAGAACATTTTGTTAAAATCTTTAGATGCTTTTTGTATATATACGTACTGACATATTCAAATTCTGCATAGAGCTTACTATTTCAATAGTTATACAAAACATAGATGGATATTCTCGTATATGGTGTTTATATCTCAGTTTGCCTAATCCTAACATGTCATTAATATAGTACTGTATACTAACAGACCGGCCATTTTATGAGTAACATATTTTTTGATATATATTTATATATTTTGTTGATGTTGTTCATTACGTGTTAGTACTGAACAACTTTTAACCATTCGCAGAAATCCAGCTTAATCTGTCAGTAGAACTTTAGCTCGACTGAGAATAAGAAGCGCTTTACTTGGCGCCTTGCCTCTGCGTCTGCGTCCGATTAAAGTTTAAGGGCAAGTACATTTTCATTCATAACTTCATCACCTTTCCATCAATTCACTTCATTCTTAACACAAATATTCACACAGCACCCAATGAGCATTTTATGAGATTGATGTGCACTGCCATCGTTCAGAGTGTACGAATTTGGAAGTACTATTTTATCCATGGGTGTACGGTTTGGAACGATTTCACACCAGAAAAGTGTACGATTTTATTTTTTTCAAAATCATCTTTATTTTACTTTTTGAAGAATCCGAGGACATATCTTGTTCTAAGGGTCGAGAATATAAATACCCAAATCCCTCTATGGAAACAGCGCTGGGTTATTGGGTCTGTGTTTTCTAGTGTTTGTTTGTTTTCTTGGCCTTATGCCTTTATCCCTCGACCCAGTATATCGCATTTGTGTTTATCGCCCAGACCATGATTCCCTTTGAGTAAAAGGCATAATTAAAAATAACGATGGAAGATGGAAACAAATTCCTAAAAGAGAGTTTAAATGGTACTTAATTCTCCGGTTAGTTGCGAACCACTCAAACAACCAGTCACCACCCATGTCATATATTTTGAATATTAAAAATATGTTTAATATTACCGGTAGTCCGGTTTAGTGAGTATGATTGTATAATCGATATTATATTCTTTATACCGTCCTTTCACCTCATTTGTTCTTCCAGGAACATGTTCCATGGACATTGAAGCTGCTAACGAATCCTTTAATAAAATAGAGGAAACCCCCATCCTCAATTTCAAAGTATAGATAATAACAACATTATCAATAAGTTCATATGTGAAGTTTGTTGGAAAAGTTTCCAGACGAAAAGTGGTCTAACCAGACACTCAGGTGTCAATGCAAGCATTTCGTAATACAACTATCAAATTTGTAACTTTAAGAAATCATTTGCTTATCAGTGTCATTTTGAGGCAAAATAGTATAAAAAGTAATTTGCATATAGTAATTTATTTTATTAAACTAAAGGAACTAATCAGCAGAATAACAAAAAAAACAGTATATGTATATCAGCCACGGGTATTTAGTGTGGAGTAGTAACAACATTGCTCTTGATAATTTAATATTTCATTCTGTCGGGTTTCGTTTCGTTCATCTGACTTTCGGAAAAAAGGCACCTTTCGGTTAGTTAATTCTCCCTTCACGAGACACATCTAAGATGAATTCTCACTACATTTCTTCAAATAAAAATAAAGTATTACAACTTATTCATGACGCTGCTTGAATGACATGCCAGCTGACCACGTAAATCCTTTTTTTACTTTCACGCGTTAAAAGAAGTTGATGAATTCGATGACCGTTTACTTATCTGACAGGTAAATGATTTACGTATTCTAAAAGTAAGTTATTCGAATAATTAATTGATGTCGAGGTACAGGTTAAAATTGTTTACTTCTTGAACTTGCAGCAATATGGTATGGTATGGCATGTTATGGTTTAATATCTGTTTTCATCTTTCCAGATTGTTTAATTGCGAAATTGCTCAATCAGTTTCGTACTTGGCTGATTATTAGGTTAGCAAGAGGTTCAAGACTCGCTTCTGGCGTTCTTTTTTTTTTAAAATTTGGATCAACAGCGTATTTCTAGCATTTAACGGTATTTTGAAACTATTGTTATGTAGTCCCATAGATAGAGAGAAAAATAAAAAAGTACCGGGTAATTTTGAAAAAAAAAAAAACAAAAAAAAAACCCCACAGTACTCTTGCAAATGGTGCTATTTATTTAATTCGCCGCATCAACAAAGTTTAACACTTCTCTGGATGTTTAAAATACCCTCATTTAAGAATGTTCGCCCAGGTTTCACGCCGCTACAGTCGTAGAAAGATTCCCTGGTCAGACATGTGAGACCGCAGAATTTCAGCTCAATTCAAAGTTTTTTTTTTAATTTCTAGTAATGCTTGAACCGATTTTTTTTAAGTTTTTAGAAAATATATTGTTGCAAGGGCTGTACAACAGATTCCGAGAATTTACTTTTATTTCAGAGTTTTGTGAATTCAGTCACTCACATGCCTGCCTGTTTGTATGCTACCTTACGTCTATCCGCGCTTGCGCGGGTCCTGTTCTAGTAATTCATTATTTACTGAATGAAAACTTTCTAAATTATGTTCAGATGGAACAGTGAGTAACTCCGATTAAAGCCAGTTTCGTTGCTTTATTGGGTGGTAATTACAGGATAAAGTATATTTATTTACTGTAATTGTTCGTGCTCATGTTTTTATCGGTTGATGTTGGTATTTTGAGAATATCCCTGTAATTAAGTACGTGCTCTATGTTCACTCACGCTATCGTCAACAATTCGTACAAGTCTAATTGCCCATCATGAGCCTTTGGCTCAGATGAACTTAAAATACATGCTAGCGCTGTCCATAATCAACTTATAACTCTGGTAGCCAGCACTTTGAAATGCAACTTTCTGACTTGACAATACGTACACAGTGTTGAGCTGAACGAATGGTTTGTATGAGTAAGAACAATCACCATTTGGATCACCCACTATGTATGTACCTTTCTGAAGTTTCAATACGGTGTATGCCAACTTCAGAATGTTGATCTTTATGCAAGCAGGGATATACAGCATTATAGAGACAGTACAATTATTAGGCTTGATTTTAATTGTTTTGAGATCCTCTTTTACTTGATACATTTTGGATATTCCGAACTACATATGTCGCCTGATAGTGTAAACCGTACATACACGTGTTATGGTATAAAGAACCCCGAATGGAATTACTGCATGGAATTACTGAATGGAATTACTGAATAGAATTACTAAATGGAAGTACTGAATGGAATTACTGAATAGAAGTACTGAAAATAATTGCCCCACTAAACAAAACGAGTATTATGGCTATACTACTAAGGTTATGCATACTTGAATGACAGTGATCTGAATAGGTTTATAGCAAATGTAAGTTATGTTGATGCAGACATAAGTAATAAATCCATTGCAGTAAAAAGTTAATTAAAACATTCAACACAAATAGTGACAATGTCCTTTTACATACAATAAATAAAATCCTTTGACAAAGTTAAAATGTTCTCTTTAGTTAAAATAGTTAATTAAAACGCTTAAAAAGAATTAAATAATTGCCAAATACACTAACCACACATGCGTTCGAAAGATATATATTCGTTTCGAATCAAATGATATAACTTCACACTTTCCTTCTCTACAACAAAATGATGTGTCATTTTAGACCATGTACATATACCTCCAAATTCAAGGTCGAAATTTAGTTGAAACATTCAAATACTATAAAGCTTCAATAACATTCATACCACCTATATAACAAACCAAGACCAGTTGAAACATTCAGTTGAAGCTTCAATAACATTCATATCAAAAGTAATTTGGGAAAAACCTATATATTAAGCAGTCCACAATTTTATTGTAATTGCTTAACACATTCAATTGCAAGGTGGCTCAGTAGAAATTTTTTTTAAGGATGATACGAACTACATATAGGTTACAGCAAACTGAGATTCGTTGTCAACTCCATGCATTTTGTGATAGCAGTTCAAGGTAACAGACACTTGAATTCTAATATCGGTACTTCGACAAATGTAACCACTGTCAATAGCATAAATGAAGGAAATAATATTTTGGAAAGCATTCAGAAAAGTTACAGATATGTCTAACCACAGCTTGGTAACAAAAGACTTTCGTTAAAGGAAGGAAGAATCAATGCGTTGAAAGGACAAACATCATGATAGAATTAGTAAAAAAAGCACGAGAAACATGGCAAAGGAATATATACGAAGGCTTCTTGGACCTGACTTACATTGGATTCTATACAATATTTACTGAAATAACCAATGATAAGTTAATATCATACTCAATTTTGAGCATCGAATAAATACGTGGGTTATTTTGTCGTCCTTTCTATGTATTAAATTCAAGAAAGACATGTGATTTTAAAGAGATGTATTGTAAAATTGAATAAAAGAAGATTACAATTTTATATAATAAAGTGGGTCATGATGATCCTTATATCGCTTTTCCGATTAGTTTTTTACTTTAAACTTATTTGTTTTAGCTCGATTATGCTGAAAGCCTATGGCTTGTAGAAATACTATCGATTTCTTTTTCTGGGTATAACCAGTATTTGGTGTCTACAAATGAAGGTTAGGAGCAAGGCCTCCTTCGGGGCTCGAACCCGCAACCCCCTGAACGCAAAGCGGACACCATATCTACTACGCCATTGCGCCCTTCCTGAATGAATAGATGATTAATGAAACAATGGAACAGTCTTACCCAAACAAATAGAGGTTAAAGAATTTTCACAAATTCCACATATTGATCTAGTTTTTGACCCAGCATGACCTTTTTTCAGCTACTACCAAGGCGAACAGTCTGACTAAATTTCAGGAATATTTGGCAAAACATAAGGTATATGGCAAGTTCAGAAGGATATAAAAAGAATTGTCCTAGTTTTGACCTATTTAAGACCGGTCCAAGATATCATCAACAGAAACAGTCTTACCAAGTTTGATGAGATTTAGGCAAAATATACAGCCTCTTGTACTTTTTTATATTTATTTTGTTTATTTGCTCATTCTTCATACATAGTTACAACAGATACAACCAATATGTATAATAAAATGCATATATTCAGAGTTAAATAATTTAATCTTAACATAAATCAAGAGGAAAGAAAAAATGCACATTCGGAGTCCTGGTTTTCTTTTTTTTTTTTTTTTTGCTTTTTCCATTTCGGTATAAACTTTCAAAAAAGTTGCAAAGATAAAGAAAAAAATCCTTCTTTGAAATATAAGGATAATACAGATGTGTACAATCAGCTTCACCTTAATGTACATTTTTGCATTATGGTATAGTCAAAATGTTTAAATTTGCACTCAATTCAATCCTTGAGTCTAATGCCTTTATATTTGATGATTACACAAACCTGTACATGCGAAGCGAAAAGAAAAAACAACAACAAAAAATCATTACTTCTAGTAAGACCGCATAATTGGTTGCATATATAGTGCAAATAAAAATTTGGTAAAGCATGAGCAATATTTTCACTGGAGGTGATGATGATGATGATAATGATAATGAAGGTGATAGGATGCATGGTCTAATCATAATTCTATGGTGCATCTTGCAGGATCCTGCCCAGAAATATTCTACATTCCTGTCTGAACAAACATGAGAAGAAACCCATTAATTGTGTACAGATAAACCTTTGAAATTATTTCATTTTTTATCAAAAAATTCCCAAAGACATTCTTAAAAGGCAATAAATCTTTCAGTAGAATATATAGTGTGTAAGAAAAAATTAAAGTTGTCCAAAATTGGAATTACTTTTTCCATTCTGCATTTGTGTATGAACTGTTTTGCACTTATCAGAATAAAATGTAAAGTGACTTCCCCTTTATCTTTGTTTGTTATGCCTAAAAGTACCTCTTCAATACTTAATTCATTTAAATTAACATTACAAATGTCCCTGAGCCACTGTCTAAAGCCTGACAAAAATGTGTTACATGTTGACAGTCATAAAAATAATGTATGAGAGTTTCTGGATTGGAGTGGCAGAAAGTACACATACTTGAGTCTGCGATGTTTATTTTATGCAGAAAAGTATTAGTGGCCAATTTCATATGTATAATCCTATATTGAAACCATTTTGAATACTACCCCGGCAGCTAAATGCTGTTCAATATGCTTCCTGCATGTTCAAAATGTTTTTCCATTCATGTTTAGCTGTAGGTTCTATTAGACATTTGTTTTACAGAAGTCTATAAACTTACTTGCAGCCTTTCTTGTCAGCTATAATCTGGCTTATTGCCTATGTGCAATAATGCCTATTTATTTTAGTAGAACTCTAGTATTTTTTATCTTATCCAATGGAGAAAACTCAGGGCATTACTTACTTTTTTATTTGTAGTAGTTATCTTTCTTACTTGAGAGATTTAACAGGAAGTAGTACAAGTTATTTCCCCTTTTTTCTTTCTGGGAATCAATTCAAGAAGCCACATTATTTTTGCCTAATAAAAATCCAATAACATCTTGTTTTAAAAATGCCAGGCAGAGGAAGAGATGTAAGTAGAAAGAGGAAAGGGGTGGCAAAGCAGTTGTACCAGCCAAAAAAGCACCAGCAGTACCAGAAAAAGACCAATAGGAGGAAAGGCTAGAGCTCCTAGCAGACATGCCAGAGGAGACAATAAGGCCAGGTAATACATATGTATTAGGCCTGTAATCAGGCGGGTTTTAGACCTGACCACATCAGGACACATAGCTTCCCTATAGGTCGGGCAACAGACTTAGCTCTGCAGGGATTTAAAGATGAAATAATTAAACAAATGGGTCGTAGGACATCTAATGCTTACTCCCACTACATCACGCTGTAAAACGGTTGTCATACCCGGATATGTTTATCGCATGTCTTAATTAACATGTAAAATTATATTACAGACATTTAGATTGTGGGTGATTCCATTGAAAGATGGATACGGGAACAGTACCACCAAAGACAACGTGTACAGTGTTTAGGTAAAATGTGGACTGAGATAGCCAGAGTGGTCTTAGGGTGGAAAACCTGCATGCTATATTACAAAGGGGATTGCTACGCAAGGCCCCACAAATAATAATTCTTCATGTCGGGTGAAATAACATCTACAACACGAACCAAAGTGGAGTAGTAAGACTATTAAAGTGGGAAATAGCTTATTTGTTATTTTTTTTCCAAAATCATTTGTTTTATGGACATTTAGACTACCACGCCTATCATGATCCTACCGTGATATCATAACTAACCAACAAGTAATCAATAAAAAACGAAAGAGAATAAACCGAGAAGTATGTAAATATACCCTGTAATTCCCTAATGGACGTGCCCTCAACATAAAATCCCTTTATGAGACTTCTGGTTTCTTTCACGTGGACAAAGTTCATCTATCAAGAGTTGGCTCAGAAATGTACATTGATGCTTTGCCTGAAGCAGGCTGCTGTAAGATTCCTTCGCCCCTGTAAAGACACTTATTTTGAATATTAGGCCTTAATTTTGGGGGACAAATTGCTTCATGTCATTTGCAATTTGTTGTGGCGGAAAATTCTAGGCTGCTGGGGATTGAATGGTGTCATTCTTTCAATTGGCTCTACATTTGTATAATTTGGTTTATCAAATTTGAATAATATAATTTTCATAAAACATATTTTTCTTTGTGGAGGACCGATTCAAGAGGGAGGTCAACCCTCTATTTGACATACATAAGATTTCATTCAGATGCTAGGTCTGCTCAGAACAGGTAGACCGAGCTTCTCTTTATATTCTTATCAAGAATTGTAGATTGGAAAAATAAAGTAGAGCGGAAAAATAAAGTAGAGCGGAAAAATAAAGAGATGTGGATAAATAAAGTAGAGCGGAAAAATTAAAGTAGAGCAGAAAAATAAAGAAATGTGGAAAAATAAAGTAGAGCAGATAAATAAAGAGATGTGAAAAAATAAAGAGATGTGGAAGGTTAAAGTAGAGTGGAAAAATAAAGAAATGTGGAAAGATAGAGTATAGCGGAAAAATAAAGAAATGTGGAAAATAAAGAAGAGCAGAAAAATAAAGAAATGTGGAAAAATAAAGTAGAACGGAAAAATGAGTAGAGCGGAATAATATAGTAGAGCGGAATTATAAAGTATCTAACGGAAAATAAGTATGGAGAGATATTACAAAGCATGCTGGATTAAGAATATATGGGATACAAGAAGAAATTTGCAAAGCATTCTGAATCGCATTTAACAATTATATGACACCATCTCGTCCCCAGTTGCCTTTTATTTCCATCATGCTTCCTTTGACAATTACTTGTTAATTGAGGATCAAGGGAAGTATATAACATTCATTAAGAAAAAAGCATTGCGGTCTATATATTTGCCATACCAATGTTTTTTTTTTTATCAATCTATGTAGAAACTGTGAATGGTATTGAGATTATAAATATTAACAAGAAGTCATTGTGTCATTGTCTTAATGGAATTTTCAATACGCCTGCATTTAGTGAATTCTGGAATAAAAGTTCAATCTTAAAATAATTGGTTTAAGTGATTTTGTGTAAGTGGTGTTTGTAGTTTAAAAGTTGGTGGAGGAAGATCTGGGTATATCAATCTTCTATATAGTCTCTAGTGTGTTTACATGGTTTGTTTTAAATGTTTGACCAAGTGACCTAGTTTTTGACCCTACACAACCCTTTTTCGACCTCGTAAGAGATTTTATCACGGGATGTATACGACTAATTTTCTCTTAATATTTGACCAAGTGACCTAGTTTTTTACTCTACATTACCCATTTCCAAACTATTTCGAGATTTTATCCTTGGGAATATTCTAATCAAAGTTCATGATTATTCGGTCAAAAATGACCTCTAGTGTGTTCACAAAATTTTTCAAATCTTTGCCGTATAGACCTTAGTTTTGAAACAGTTTAAAAATCCGTCCGAGATTTCATCAACAGAAACATTCTGATTTAGTTTCAAACAAAGTTGGCAAAAATTATAGCACCTAATGTGTTATTTCTAAAGATTTGACCTAGTGACCTCGTATTTGACCCTACATAACCCACTTCCAAAATCGTTCGAGATTTAATCATGGGAAACATAATGACTAAGTTTCATTAATATTGGGACAAAATATTACCTTTAGCACGTTAGCAAGTTTGTTTAAAGATTTGACCTATTGACCTTGTTTCTGACATTACTTAACCCACTACCGCATTTGTGTCCACGGTTGTTAGTTTTTACCAGGTCCGCCACTGCTATTACAGCTTTTTCTAAAACATTAGAAAATATATATACAAGTCTTTACATAAGTTATGATCTACATACACCCTGCAATACACCCTACGAACTTGGACCTTCTTCAGTTGTGTCAGGGAGTCTTTCCGGCACTGTCACCTTTTCATAAACGAATGTGGACAGGGTTCGTTTCAATCCAAATCCTCTGTTATGCTATCGTTCAGAGGCAATTTTCTTCTAATTGTAAAAGCAGTCGCTAGAACCAGTGGAGCCCATTGATTGTCGATAAAACTCCATGCAGGTTTAAGGCGTTGTCATCTTTAACTTCAGTTTAAGGTAAATTTGTCTAACTGACCGTCACAGCATAATACATGGCTCCTCTGTAATGAATGCCGCTATCCAAATCCAAGTCCTTGGCAAGGTCTTTGTTGTCAAATGTCTTCAACATTTGACGTTAGTTTGAGCTTATTTAATGAAGAAGCATCTTACTTTAGTGTTGCAAGGCACTTCAAGTTCTTTGGAACAAGGTCACAACCTCTTCACTGCAACGGTGAGACGGGGCCTCCGCGGCCGAGTGGTTATAGTCGTTGACTTGCAATCTCTCAGCCCCTCACCGCTGTAGGTTCGAATCCCGGTCTGGGCACT
>JAULCC010168230.1:2329-13245 GCA_032358795.1 Nuttallia obscurata
TTCTTACTTCTTTACTTTTGCATTATAGGTTAAGAAGAAGCTGTTTAATTTTGCAAAACTAAAATGAAATGCAAATTTGATATATACGTTTATTTTATCGATTTGCATCACAGACATGTGAATGTACCAGACTGAAATGTAAATGTCTTACTTCATTTACTGATTATTGCATTGTTTTGTCTGACCAAAATATATGTTATTAAAGTTCATTTTAAAAGAACCACAGTAACATTCTAGTCATTATGCGGAAATCGTTTCGTAGTGTGTGTACGTTACTGCAAGTCTACTTTAACAGTAAAAATAGAACCACCATCAGCGCCATCCAGCTTATTCCAATAACGGCAGCCCCCGAGCAGCAATCTGCACCAACACAGACAGTAAGGGTTGCTGTGCCTGTTAGTGCCTTTGGAGCCGCCCCTGTATCAGCTGCTGTGATGTTTAGAATGTATCTAGATATAGTAGCTGCGTCCAGCACTTTCTTTGTTGCGATTACCCCAGCAGAAGAAATCTTAAAATCAGAATGTTTACCCGTGGCCTCTGAAAGAAATGAAAATATATTTGTTAGATACGTTCGTGTCTTTCTTTTGTAAGACATGGACGGTGCAATGAAAATATTTGGAGACATGAACACTGTACTTAATGCGATGGAATTTCAGTTTTATTGCCAGTGAAATACTCCAAGATCAAAATATTTATACAATCTGTCAAATTAATCATCATTTATCATTTTTGCAATCTACCGTTGGACCTAGTATACCAATGTTAGTATGTTATGAATACTGTAACTTTGATATTAAATCAAAATGAATACTGTCACTATTGTGCAGCCAACTGCATCCAGTGATGACATATCTAGTTTCAAGTATTGATAAACACACTAAGATTGTGTTTGATTTCGGTACTTTAAAATAAACATAAAATTATGTTTAAATTGCAAGACAGCAAGGAAATTATTTAAATTGAAAATATCGTCAATAATTGTGAATATTGTTTTATGATACAATTTTGTCTAAATGTATGCAACTTGATTTATCTGGCTGTTGTAAGTTTGATGCCGAAACACAAGTGATAATACCAATCTTTTATACAAGATACAAGATAAAAAACATTTTATTTTACGTCGAATACATATAAACAAAGTAACATTAGCTACCAGAGCTATTTTCCGACAAACAATGTAACAAGTAAAAGCAGGTATCAAAGAAGAACACAAGCACATGGATTAACACAGTTTCTAAAATACATAGATGGGTTTTACCTGAAATAAGAGAGGCTTTGAAATATTTTAAGACAGGTGACTAATTTGCTTTTTAGAAATGCCTGGAGCCGTCATGAAAACTATACCAATGAGTAGCCTATGTAAAGAGGAGAAAAAATGATACAGTTTCTTGACATATACTGAAAAAGACATTGTCCGACAGACATAAGGGATTTTACATTTTATTTTAATTAAAACGATCATGTATTCGATTTAATTTGTTTATGTTGCACTACCATATGATTATCAAATACTATAATCAGGTAATTAAAAAAAAACAATTTTAAACTATCAAGCTATATTTATCTTAATTATGTGCGATTGTCCTAAATAAACAGCTTATCTGTTATGTCACTACAGTTTAACACACAATGTGTTATTTCAAACTAATTAAAACTTTAACAATTTTCGTTAATTAGAAGACACATACCAGTAATAGTATATGCACCGATAACGTTGTTTGGCTTGCTTGCATCGCCATCAGTTGCCGTCCTTGTTGCTACGTCTTCACCTGTGATATTGGATTATACACTACACACACCACATACATACATACATACATACACCTTACTGCTAAATACACCCTCACAAACCGTTGAATAGTTTAAACAGTTCAATACTCGTATCACTTATATTTGTGACATGATTCTCTTATTGTACCTATCTTTGGTTTTATAAGAACAAAGCAAAGTCTGATACAACAGGTCATATATAACAGAGCAGAATATACTTTCATTCACTGTAGAATTACAGCTTACCATCATAATAATAAACATATAAATATAACATTGCATGTATTGCGATATTTAAACGAAAAAGTATGATTTGTTTTAAATATTCAATAAGTATTAGATCTTATAGTTTTATCTACAGCAATATGTGACGTTTAAAAGGACATTTGCGAATGACATTTTTTTTACGTTTTAGTACTGCTTCAAAACAACATCGGTATTGTCATTCACGGTTTATTATCAAATATGTGCTTCATCGAAACTCGTACATTGTTCAATACGTTAAGTTCAAGTGCAGTGTTAAAGAAGCCAGAACATAAAATGATATCATTAACAAATAAAAGAAAGAAAAAAAAAAGAATTTTTTAACTGAAATACGTGTACGTATAATACGAGTGTATCCACCTTTTGTCTTTGTCAATATTTGTCGTTTTTAATTGAAATGTTGCCATGCCTAAACTATTGTGTTATCAAAAGCAATTGACCAATACTGTTACATATCTTTATTAAGTACATCGGTAGCGTGACGGCATCATTCATATATATATATATATATATATATAAATTCATATATATATATAGTAACTATAACAGAAAAAATCTGAAGGAACATAAGTTCGAAATGATTTAAAAAATAACTAGATGGAGATTTGTAGTTGAGTCGTTTTTAAGTTCTCACCTATTTAATGTATTGCAACAAAGCTATTTATGTAATTTGATAGTAAATATAAGTGTACATTTAACTACATGCGGTGTAATGGAAGATTATCAAGCTTACATGAAGTATCCTAAATATCTACAGGGCTTTAAATTGAAATAAGCATATGAATACATTTTATTGATATATACCTGAACCTAAAGCATCCTTAACAGTAATACACGTGTTAGGCTTGGCAAAGACAGGAGCTACGTCATTCACATCAGTTATGGTAATGTTACATGTAAGAGTACCGGTGTGAGGGGTTGACACTCCATCCGTACCGCTGAAATATGAAACCAAAAATTAAGAAAAAGAACGAAACTAAACTAAACATAAATCATAGAATATATCTAAATTTAACGTAAACCTGTTTGCCTTTCTACAACACATAGAGTTACAATGCGTTTATTGAACAAGGTTTGGAAAATGTCAAATTGTTGTTGTTCGGCTTCGGTTTAACTAAATACCATCCAATAAACAGACAGTTTCTTTCATTAACCGCTTAGTTTTAGTATTATCTTTTAAAACACAGGAGATAGATGGTATTTCGTTAATTGCAAAATAATGCAATAATTCATGATCAGGACAGTTTAATATATAGACCACTGGCATGTTAAATAACTTATTATTTGAAAAACCCATCCGCTTCTTCGATTGAAATTGCAAATTTAAAAAAATGCAAAACAAATACTACTGAACATTTTTCGGATAACTTTAGAACGTTGCTTCCGAACGATACTAAAATATGTATGTACGTATTGTTTTCAACGCTTTTTTATCCTTATGCTCAGTAAGTGACTTTACTTAGATGTTAGCTGGACTTATTGAGCACACTAAAATTTTGGGAACTAGAAACTATTAAGGGAACCGAACATTTAAAATATGCAGCAAATAATATTGAAGGAAAGATCGCTTAGATTGTCACCAAATGCTTTGTAATTGTATTCATTGTTAGAGGTACCGTATCATTTTAAAATTCAGAAATTTCATGTAAAACTAACTGATAATATTTACCATTAAAGTGTCCTAGTTTTTATTTGGTCAAATTAGGTTGTTTGATTGCTTTATTTGCCAAACTGTCAGTCTTCCAAATTTCATTGTGACACCCAAAGTAATTACGATTTGAATAAAACCGAACTGGCGCATGGGCGAATCGATATCTTATGGTTGAGATTGTTATACTTTCGTTTGTCTACTCAAAAGAAATTGAATCACCGGTAATATTCAAATAAAGTCTAACCCTTTTGAATAAGTCTATATCTTTGAAGAGGCACGTACCAAACCCTGGTTTTCATTAACGTCGTAAGAGTGAAAGTAAGTTGTCGCTGTTTTTTGACAGGATCCTGTTTAGAGACTGTTCGTGAATATATTAATAAAAGCCATATGGTATTCGTCGTATCGAATCACAACACTTCGGACGCTGTTAGTACTGTAGTTTGTTGTCATATTGTAAGAACAAAGTTATTTCCTTTAGGGATGCATATTATTTTATTGTATAATTTATATAAAATATATATGATCTGTAATTAGTCTATAAAAGGTTGACAATATTTGCAAGAGTAAAGTTCTTCTCATAATTATTTGACATAAAAGTAAACTGTATTCATTAGTTAACATAACACAAACTTACTTTAATACACAACAATCACGAAAATTAATGTCAATAAACACCGAATTAATATTCTGAAAATGCGTAATGAACACGGATGTTCTTTTTGCTGTTATAGTATATGGAGTGGGGGCTCTGAAAAGGTCAGTCAATTTATTAACATCCATTTCCTTTAAAATTATATGAAATGAAATTTAGCTGCGTAAATCTTCAATAACTATGTGAATATCTACTCACGTAATGGCGACAACAAGGTATTTATCAGTCTCATAATCTAATTTTCCTGCTGCAAGAGTTAGCACACCAGTCGAGGAGTCAATGGCAAATTTGTATGTGCCCTTAGTACCGGCTGGTTGAGCTGTTACTGCATATGTAATGGTTCCAGTAGTAGCTGTTGTTGTTATAGTTATAGATAATGTTCCACTTTCTGCAACACTCCCGCAGTTTCCTTTCCCAGTTGCCCCGGTAATTAGTTCTTGTCCTCCAGCAGACCATTTAGTTATCTGACAGTCTTAAATATACATTTTCAGATTAATTAAATAATATATCAACTTACTTGAAAAAAACGTAGATTTGGTTCGTGTATTGTTGCGTATTAAAAACAAATTTTCTGCTTCTGTAAATAACATTAACTAGATGTTAATCCTCAAACTAAAATTGCTCATAAAAATCCAGATTGTTTCAATGCAAGATTAAACGATAATTTTCCAAAACAACCCGTTTAAAACAAAAACAGTAAGACAGTACTAGTGAATGGCATACTTCCTATTTGCTTGTGAATTTTAGAAATAGCTGTAAAACAATTTTTTGTCATAGTTGCACTGGCATTATGTAGCATGTTAGTGTCTTTTGGATGTTTTTGTGTTTATTGTTGTTTGTAATTTCAAAACAATCCTACATCTTTTTTTATAAATTCAGTAGCGCATAGTTTCTGAGACCATTTAGTTTTATAAAGTTTAAACATTGTACTTCTTTAAACCTCAGAACACGATTTACAACTGAAAACCGTAGAGAACCGCTTTGTCTAAATATTTTGTAAATTTTATACGTTATCAGACTGATTAAAATCCGTCTCAGTTTGGATTTTAGGTATAGTATAAAACCTACGGCTTACCCTTAATAATGCTAAAGAACGCGAGAAAGGTTTGGTATTATAACTGTGCCGGTTAATACTGTATTCATAATGCATAATCCGATCATTTACAAATTCACATTTCCTAAAATTGGATCCTATATATTTCTTTCTTATATTCACAGAGAGGAAAAATTCTAAAATAAAGTAAAATTCATATTCAATTTTATCACAGGCAATACATTTACATCAGTTAGAGATAAATTTAAAAGAGTTATGCCATTTCCGGATTCTATTGCTAAATAATATGTGACGACCATATTAACATAGCTACACGATATTTAACTATGTAATTACATTCGATGTAACATACAATGTTAAAAAACATTCGATAGAAGATACTTTGTTTCAGCTGTGAAAACAGTGACTGACGCGACTTGCGAATCTGATATGGCTTCATATACAAGACTGAACCCGTAGACTTTTGTTACCACTTGGAAGCACGATTTGTGTTCACCATTACGACATTTAGTTTAGTTGGCCGATTTCTGTTGTAACTGTTAACAGCAAGACTGCTGGTGGTATAACTGCCACTTTTGGTATTAGCACATTTGATGGACCTTTTCTTATAATTCCTCTTTTGCCAGTGACAGAAAGTATCTGACATATTGAAAACACGTTCACATTCTCATTGGTACCAGTCGAATTTGTATTTAGATTTCTGAAAACCAAAACCTACTGTCCACTGATGTTTTACTGTGAATCACTTCATTATCATCAGAAACATGATGCGAAATACTGATGCGGCTTGTAAATTTGGATTTTAAAGTATTTTAACCGGTTCATGTGACATGCGTTCTACATATTTACAAATGTACCATTACGGCTATCGTTCTAAAGGTATTGATCAAAAACCGTGGAGACTGGCGAACAGACAGTGAGATTTGTCGCCCTTTGGATGCATAAAAAACTTAACTTTGATTTACAACATACAATTAAACAATTTAATTAAATTAAGACAATTTAATTAAATTAAGACATATGTGATTACACAACAGTTCTTTTTGTAATTTATCATATTTCAAATTGGCAGTGTAATAGTTTTCGATCTGAACTTAACTTGTAACCCGATGTAAATCATGCTCGGTATACATTCGCAAACTATGAAGCATACTGAAGTACAAGGGGGTGGGTGCCGCCTTTAGTTTAGTTAAAACTTATTTATTTAAGCTCGATTATGTTGGAAGCCTAAGGCTTATAGAAACACTTTCGAGTCCGTTTCCTGGTTAGAATCAAGACTTGGTATCAAAAAAATGAAGATCAGGAGATTGGCCCCTTCGGGGCTCGAAGGCGGCAACCTCCTCAACGCAAGGCGGACACCATATCCACTACGCATTTAGAAAGATCTTCGAATTTAAGTCTCAGGTAAATCCGACAATGCCATACATCAAGTGAACAATGATAGACTTTGTAACATTATAAAGGAGGTTAGATCTTATAAGGCATACGCTCGTAGTTATATGTGGATTAATATATGACATTTAAACGATCTGGAAAGAGTGAAATGAATGCAGGGAACTCTTCTGTATAACTCTCTGGCTCATTAACGTGCTCAGAGAAAAGCATTGGTACACGGAGGACTGAACCTTGGCCGCTCATTTTATTCTGACACCAACGAACCTGTCGTAATGCTAAACCCAACTCTTGGGCGCAAGGGGGTGTCGGGTAGCCATTACTACTTATTTCAAAGTCTGGTTTGACTTTCGTAATGCTTATCATTTGCATTGATTTTGTCAAATAGAATCTTTACTTAAATATGGAATTTATCTGTTCAACACAGTTACATATTTTAGGTCTAAATGTACTTTCTCCTGTTCTCGTCTTATTGACTGATAACTGACCCACATTCATTCCTTTGTTTTCTCTCTTTCCCAAATCCAATTTTGCATATGCAAAACATATGATGAAAGCTTGTTAAACTTATTATTATGTAAGCGTTCGACGAACAATGGAGAGGCAAAATCAAACATACTGCTGTTTAATAATTTGGACACACATACAACAGATAAATGCCTAAGCTGTTTTAACACATTTATATTTAACTGTCAGTTGATGCATGCGTGTAGTAATGAAACATGAGCAGCAAGTAAAACGTTATTATGCAATACGCTATAGAAAACAAACGTCATTATTCAAATTCAAATAGCATCAGTTAATTTAATTGACAGTAGATATAACAAATTCCGAAAAGGAATACATATTAATTTCAACTAATAGGCAAAAATACACAGTTTGAAAATATATCTGTAATCATTTAACAATCTTAAAAACTAATCTTTGAAACAAGAGTCATACCTGCCCCGCTAAAAAAGGTAAACACTCCAATCAATAGCAAAATCATTCTGGACGTTCTGGTTTGTTCTGCGGTGTACCTTTGTCCCACAGGTATTTATACCTGTGAAAGTATATTCCTAGGCGACGGGTCATAACAAAACAAACGCTGAGAAAAAAACAATGTGTATCGCATGCTTTGTTCTGACATGCATTTTTTTACAACAGAAGTAGCTAGAAATGTTTAACAGACGCATTTGTGTAGATGTCTGATGATATGATGTTGCATCGCAATAAGGAGACTTTAGGTTCAAGCAGTGAATAAAGGTATTTCGCAGGACTTTTTGTAGACACCAATTACTTGTTCTACCTAGGAAACGGAATTGAAAGTGTTCCTATAAGAAAAACCAAGGCTTTTATTTAAATTAAACTACATTTATATGTTTTAACTTTACTAAATGAGTCTAACAAAAGCTGGTAAATAAAAACAAACGTTCATTCTATATCGTTATAGTACTTTTTGGGAATAAGACACTTCTATAAGCACGTGACTGAATAAGCGTTAATGATACAATTGCGCACATACACGTTCTAAGGCCAATGCCATGTGTGAATTGGTTTTTAAAAAAATCAAGTTGAAGGACTGCACCTATTTTGTAGTTTATGTCAATGGGTTAGGCACATTTATTGGAGAGGAATAGAGTAAGCAAATACTGCTTTCAATCCAATCCTTTTTCCATTCTGTGTGTTATTGTCAATTTACCTGTACGAATGTATTATACTGGAAAATAAAATATGTTTAAACTAAACCATATACCCTCATAACAATGCTTATATTTATAAAAATACAATAATTTGAAAATGTGTTTTATAAAAATATCAATTTTAATTGAATGGATAATTTATCGAGTTAAATCAATACTAGACTGCACGTGATTTTTAGAATATTGACGTTGTCTAGTAAGAAACAGTTCCCGTAAGATACAGTTTTCCCAAACGGTTTCATATTGAGCAAACATAGTATTTTGTTATGGCAACATATCTTTTTGTGTGGAAATAAAAAAACAGTTTGTCTTTTGAATACTTCTTGTGATAGCATTTCAATATATGATGTTTTTTTTATCTAGCTGGGATACATAAAAGGTTTAGCATGCAGCAGTTGTGACTTAATTACTGAATCTAGATTGTTAATGCCTGATAAAAACTCATAGGCATTCTAATCTCATGTGTTCATATTGCTCTTATTCTTTATGAATTTTGATAACTGAATCCAAAGTTGTTTGCTGACCTCGCAGTTCCAGAATAAATACAGAGATGTCTTCGGTGCAATTTTACAAAAGGTATATAATTGTACGTAATCTTTTCTTGTGTACATTTTCTTCAGTAAATGCTTTCTGTCTTATATTCTTTGCTTTAATCTAAACTGAAACCACAGCTGCTTTTGTGAATTTAAAAGTTGTATGACATATTCATCTTCTATTATGTATGTTTAAGTCTTGCATATTGGATTTTGGAAACTCACCTGTTTTGAAATAAGTGTATACATTCATTTGCAACGCTTTTAGATATATTGACTATAGTAAGAGGAATGGATGTGTTGAAGCATTTAACTGGTAATTCTCGGATTACATTTTTTTCTATACCTGCTGCAAGAAAACCACTACATTCAAGAAAGTTAGTAATAAAATTCCTATATGAGTAAAATTCTCCTTATCCCACTCTATGGTTCCCTCCAAAACACTATTCAATCTGCAGGCCATCTTTTTAACACATGTTTGAACCTCCAACATTTATGCTTGTGTGTTTTGTGTTTAAAGTTGCTTTAACAGTATTTCAGTCATATCACGACGGACAGCTAATAACAGGTGGAGGAAGACCCCAAGGGGACCTTTTTACATTATTTCAGACACATAATGCACGCGGATAGGACCATCGACCTACCACAACCAGCTGAAAATCTTTCTCACTTGAACATTTCGACGTGTCCAGACCGGGATTCGATACCACAACGGTAAGGGTTGAGAGATTTCAAAACATTGACCATAACCACTCAGCCACGGAGGACCCCTACCCCAACCTTTTCCAACATTAACGTCTCGGTTATGCCATATACTGAGTGGCATGTTTGCTTATTTTGACTTAAGTGTAATAAAACTGCAAGTGTAATACATATTTGCCTCAGTGGATTTTAGTCTTCATGAAAATGAGTTTTCAATCTATTTGTATCTGTAAATGAATTTGATGGCTTGGTAGGTGCTGGTTCAACTGTAGCACTCATGGTATGTCACATGAATGCGACAAGCATTTCTCAAAGGCTTAATTAATCTACTCAATGACGTAAGACTTTTCAACCTCAACAATAGCATTACATGATCTGATGCAGATGTATATTTATATATTTATTTTAATAAACTTTCATATTATATTCAGTCTATGAGCCTTTGTACTAAAGTTAAATGATAAAGTTTATGTCATGTCATGATAAAACAGCTTTTTAAACACAATAGCGTATATGAAAGTACCATTTAACCCTTTTTCAAATTTTATGCTTCTTTCCGTTTTTGAAAATCGTTTTTTGCAGAACAAGGCCAAGGTATTCATTTTGTTTTGTTGTTTTAGAATTTTATAATGTTACAAATTTATACATACTTGGTCTACTTGTAAAACATCTAAGTATTGAACTTTGTAGCAATAACTGATGCTCAGGTCAAACTATAGAGTAACATGATATTGACGTTCGATATAATTTAAATTACAGTTTGTATACTGTACGTTCATTTTGAAGGATATTCTTATGGCGATTTATTTCTATAAATAGTTTGTGTGACGATAGTCTAATGTTATCAATAGTGTTTCAGAATTTAACATTTTCAGTAAAACCTCCGTATCCGTTCAGCGCAGCTTACGTTATAATTTACAGGTAGCGGTGTATCACTGTGAATGTTCGCCTAGAAAAACAAATGTCTTTGATTTTTTTTAAAAGAAGCATTTCTCAAAAACAAAAACAAAACTTAAGATTTAAGCCCGAAAACCTTATTAAAAGATAAATTTACGTAAAGCAAATATATCGGAGTAATTACAGGGACGGCTACTGCACTTTGCAAACACATGATGGATCAGAATAGACTTAAAATGTCAGATTAACTGAATGAATAGACCCATATTATTTTGACGGAATTTGTTTTTGGCATTTGCTCGATCTTTTATCAAACTGT
>JAULCC010168341.1:0-13244 GCA_032358795.1 Nuttallia obscurata
GAATAAATCATGCAGTTCATGAACATTTTCACAGTCTTAGACTGAATCTATTTGGCCACTTATGAAAGTGGTTGCTACATAATGCTCCATTTTGTCACAGAATTAGCTGATTTCCCATACTTTCCTGTAAATTTTAAGTTTTCTGTTTATTGTACTGGAACAGCATATTGAACAAATGAAATATTACATAGCATTAATGGCAAGTTGATATTGAAATGCAATCTATATAACTAAGCTTTCTTTTAAGCTTTAATTGCATTGATTTGAATTTTTTACAGTCTGACCTTCTTGAACTTCAACATTTTGACCTTAGGGAACAGCCTAGCACAATTACTTGACATTGCTTGAAGTGGGTGTTATGTCTCTTACTTGACACCCCAATATTAAACAGTCAAAAGATTGTTTATGTAAGTAGGTAGACCATACAACCCACTGCACTTGCACCATGATTCACATATTACAGTCTCTTAAAATATAAGTGCCTGCTTGTTTTTGTTTTTTTATTCTTCCATATGTTCTGGATATTCAGGATCCCTGTTGTAAACATGGAACTAGAGAACTCAAAGTGGCAAGGGAAAAGAGGTGAAGCAGATCTTGTACTGTGCCTAGACTAATTTTCTAAAGTCTATCAACATCTTGAAAAATGATTCTGCAAATCTAAAGGTCACCTGACATTTAAAAGTATACACTAACTGATGGCATTTTACTGGCCTAAATCCATACAAGTTGAAATGTCCAGCTTTTTATTTGGTGAAATTTGGTTGTTTGATCGCTTTATTTGTCAGACTATCAGTAATTCTAATTTTATTGTGTTACCCCAAGTAATTAAAACATAAATCAAATTTTACTGCCTGGGGCATGTATGTCAATCATACCTAATTATGTTTGAGATTATTATACTTTCATATTTGTGATAATTTCAAACACAATTATTCTACAAAAGAGACATTTTAAAACAACTGGAATGCGGGTAATATTCAAGTGGAATGTAAAAACTATCGAATAAGTCGCACAGACTCTTTAAAAATGATGTTGTTTAAAGGAATTTTCTTTCTTCACAAGACGTCCAAGACAAGCATCTCAGCTTGAACAGAAATAGCTTTGTAATCTTCAGGCTTCCATAATGTGGGGTCTAGTGCATCAATGTTCTTTTCTTATAGATTGTTTACCTGTAAGAGAATGGTATAATGAGAGTAGTTTTAATTGGCTGTGTGGTGATGAGAGAATAATACTATAGTTTTGTTTTGGCACTTATGTGTGTTTAGAGTGCCAGAGATGGTACTGTCCTGCTGATATCTTTAATTGGGTCTACAGCCATCTCATTACACATTCTCCACACAATATAATTAGCACAATGCAGACATTTTGAATGGCTCTAGGAACAGACTAAGTGTGGCCTGAAAAAGGTAAAAAGGTACTTCAGAAACAACGACCAGCTTTCTGGTAAAAAACTGGCATCTTTTCCTACAAATAACAGACCGTGGTGCTCATTCCATTGTTTATTCTCCGCCATTTTTAATAATTATTCAAATAGTTTCTTTCTTAATTACCGGTAATGGAAACAAAATCAAGACCAAGTTTTCTAGTCTTTGCTGGACTTTTCCTGCTTTTCTTGTCAAGGGAGACCATTAGACTTTGCCCATTCTTAGACTTGAAACTCAAGAATAATATCATACCCTGTAGTCTGACTCCCAGTACCTCATATTCTGACAAAAGCTGAAAGCCAACAGAGTGTTGGAAACTTTTCTTGAGTTTCAAGTCTAAGAAGGGTTGGTGAATTCTAAACCTGGTGTTGTTCCTGGGTAGAACATTAACCGTCTGTTAACTGGATGGCTTGGTATCTCCCCACAGGAAAGATTGTATGATCCAAACTAGGATTTGAACCCAAGACCCCACAGTAATGTAGGGCCAAGTAATTACATGGCAACAAGTGTAAACACCATGCAAGGCCCCATAGAAAATTACTGTCTAAGGTATTTTACCAAATAGAACAGATTCTGAGTATTATAGACTTGAAACCCAAGAATATTGTCTCTAACACTCCAGATTGGCTCTCAGCTTTCACTAGAATGGTAGAAACTGGGAGCCAAATCACAGGGTTAGAGATTATTCAATTCTCTAATTTAGGTTGGTGAATTCCAAGCCCAAATCCTTAAATTTAATGAATGTTTTTTAATCTTCTATCTCAAAGTATTCTTTAATGATTGTAAGTACTGCTTATATACAAAAACTTATGTATACTGACTTCTAAAATTAAAAATGTTTTTGAGGCTATTTCCATAAATTAAAAATGCTCAGTTGTTTAACTTTGCCGTCAAGTTTTATTATTAAATATCAGTATCTCTGCATTTTATTTTGGATAGAATACTACAAATTACTTGTGTCCCATTTCTTTAAGAATCATGAAAATGTCTGTGAAACAGATAAGCAGTCTGTATACTGCCTTGGAATTAGTGAAGGCCGGTTTTCAGATTAACTTGTTAATTTGCAGCCCTCATTTTGATCCCCCTACAACCAGGCTATACAGTAGCTCTCTCTGTTTTCTGCTAAAATTTCAGAAACTAATCACTTGTACAAATGTTTGTTTAGCATCAAACACTATGATTCAGTTCAAAGCTTAATGGGGTGTTATTTCTCCCTCTAGTTTGTTAACTGTGGACGAAGTAACAGTGGGGTTGCTTCTTTGCTGTGACTGGACCTCCAGCACAGAAGATGGCAAAATGTGACTCGCGGACTAGATTCATTCCAGAGTTTCGTTTATTAGAAGATGTAAGAAACAGATTTCGGCACCATCAGCAATAAACAGATGGCTTGCATTCTGATGATGCAAATAAATTTGAAATAGGCGTAACAGAATGTTTTGTGGGGCTAAAGTATGATTGTAATTGAATGTTCTGAACAGATACAGCATACCATGGGATGAAGATGGCAGTGAAGGTTTCATCAAAGGCCATTAGACACAGAATTTGTAGGGGTATTTGAAATGCCATGTCATAGGAGAAAACTTCATGCCAATTGTCAATAAATAGAATTTATAGACCTGTTTTATGACTTTAAAGAAATGAGGATTTAATAAATGAGGTTTTATAGTAGATACCAGAGATAAAATAGTCCATTGAAGGCTTATATAATGAAAGCCCTACCCCACAACAAAAAATGACAGTTGTAAAAAATTAAGCACAATTAAGTTTAAAGAATGCAATACAAATTACATCATTTGTGGATTTCCAGAAATGTTATGTTAAATACAAATTACATCATTTGTGGATTTCCAGAAATGTAATGTTAACATAATGTAACATAATACTTAATGTACATTAAATAACTGTGACGGTCATTTCCATGGGCAATAACTCTTGACAATTTATCGATAAAGAACTATGATGTATGATGATTAATGCAACAGACAATTCCTGAAACAAATGTCACTTCTCATTGAAGTTTATGCTTCTTTTCCAGATTAACTTAGTGAAATTATTATCATGTAAGTCAAAAGTGTGAACAGAAGAAAATAATACACTCTCACAAGATGAAAGCCATTTCACATTTCATGTTTGTTATAATGATTGTTTGTAAAATGATGAGCTTGTTGATAATGCTTAAGTCAAATAAGGTTGTTATATATTATGATAATAACAAGAGACATTCATTTAAAGCCATTATAAAGCTCAAAGTACCGATGTTTTACATTTTTTTTGTGAATCATTCAAGGTGTCTGTTGCAATACTGAGTGTTTAAAAAAGATTTCCTACGCAATTACAAATGCAACAAATTTAAAAACCAACTGAAATTCAACTGTTTGTCAGCACATTATTGTTGATATTCAGAACACTGCCAAGATCATCTGGGAATATTACAGTTCCTTTTGGAACGCTTCAGCTATTGTCGTCATCTTCTTGTGACTCATGTTTTATTTATATCCTATAGATCTACCTTAGATTTTACTTTATTCATATCATGAGAATCATGAGACGCATTCGCTGCGTAAACAATAGCTGAGACCCCATATACCATAGTCAAATTAGAAATACACACATTGATCGATCAAATGTAATATTATAAAATATATCTGTTCAAATGATACTTTCATGATTATGCACAACAGTACAAAATAATGCAATTTTATCCCATTTTTGAGATTAATTATTTTGATATACATGGTACAATAGAAATAATGCTCAACTATACGTGAACTATAGGAATATATGTATGTCAGGTTTGTAGTGTCATAACTCATGTTTTCGTGCTATGTAAAACTGACTGAATTTGTTTACCTGTCTGTTTTTTGTCATGTGATTGTCGGTACACTATGTTTGGAATGCTTAAACATGGTCTAACTAAATGAAGGTCTTAACTTAGTCATGATGTCAGTCTAATTTCGGTGGTTTGGGAATGAAATGTCAGAAACACTGTGGAGTTTTCTTGGATTTTAATTTTGCTTTTTCAGGCTGATAAACATTATACCAGGCACTCAAAATGCTTTTCTGTGTATCGTATTCTACTTAGACCGACCACCATGAAAATTCAGCATGATCTCAGAAGTTTCTATTGGGGGAATAATTTATCCGAGAATAAATGTTTTGTTTTAGAAGATAAATGTCTTTTACAGTACATTCATCAGTATAATGATTTGTGATCCGAGTCATTGGTAAGCTTGCTTTCCATTGTTACAACTTCCTTGTCATGCCAGAAAAAGCCTCTTTATTATTATGATTTATTATGATTATACTGACCTGCCTAAGGATGAAATTCATCCACGTACACTGTTCCACTCCATAATTCTGATGTAAATAATCTTTATTTGTTCTGCTAAATAAAAGATTATGCAAACCTTGGCATATTCCTGCCAATAAAACAATTACTTAAACAGGTTTATATACCCCCGTAGCCAGCGCTACAGCAGTTTTGACAGAATAAGCGATTTACCAGACAGCCCCAAGTCTCCTATTTTGTATCTATACCAGAACATAAAAACATTTCCTGGTCTAGCTTATCGAAGAAACACAAACACAATATGCATAAATGCATGTCAAAGCCTGTATGTGCTCAGTTCGGCTTGGATTTTTTTTTTGTACTTGGAATTTAGCTTTTCACACTTTTACTATAGATCAAACCTAATTGGGATGGTATCTATATAATTTGCAGATGTATTTGTGGAGACCTGGAGAATATATTCTTACCATGCTTAATTTGCTGAGTTTACTGCAGATATGAACTATTTGAACTATAATAGGTAGGAACATCATTAATTGAATCAAGGGTCTGCTTGATTCTTCCTTTGAAGAACATGTTCTGCTTTTGTAGAATTCATCAGCACATTAATAAAAAGGTCTTGTTTGTAATGCATGACTTATCAGGATATAATAGGCTTGCCTTGGTGTGAGGTTTAGCACTGTTATAACAGATGCTTGGTTCAGAGATAAAAAAAACTTTCTCAAGACTCAAGTCTAAGACATATATTCAATACTTAGATTGGCCATATATATAATCAGTTCTATAGCCAATCAGTTTGAGTTTTATTGGGATGACTTTAAAATATTTCAATTATAACTTGGCGACCTGCATAAGATTCAGCCCTTTTTATTCTGAATTATAATTAACTCTGCATCCATGAATATTTGAGCAATCAGTTATCTTCATCTTGACTTGTCTAAACAGTAAATTTTCATGATTTTATTTCAATCATTTCCTAGCACAAAGTGATTTTTGACAAACTGAACAGGCCCAGATCAGAGGGCTCCAGTCTGGGCCTACACTGTTTGCATAGGTACTGATAGATCTGTATACCAAAAACAATGGATTAATTGCTTGGTGTTTGATACATTTTAATGACTCTCAGAGGAATGTGTAATGGTTGTAGTATATTTAGTTTTCTTTTGATTTACTGGTGTTGCTTCTTTGATTCAATAAATGAAAAAAGTCTTTAACTTTATGAATATTCATAACTGAAATTTGTTTTAAAAACTCTATCAATAATAATAATATGCCTTTTGCAGATAAGGCCTGCAGACAGATTGATCAGACATTAAATCTCTGCATCTGATCTGGGTCTGCAGAGTGTTCAAATTCCACTCTGACATTGGGATAAAGTTAAATGAAACTTGTTTTTATTTTGTTTGACACTAGAGCTATGACATCAGTTGGCATAGGAACTTAAGTCTGACCATCTGGCTGTGTTGCTAATCTGACCAACTGACTTTATTGCTTAACCCTTAGCCTGCTAAGGGCGATCGTGATAGAATTTGTAAATAGCTTGGATCCAGAGCAGATGCTGGGTAACTTGACATCTGCTCCGGATTCAAGTTGCTTGACACTTTGCCAATTGTGTCTGCAAATATTTGGCAAATCCGATGAAATTTAAATTCTAGGCAGATGACAGTTTCAGCAGACTACAATATTTCAGCAGGCAAAGGGTTGAGAAACTAGTCTGACCATCTGAGTGTTATGTTGCTTATTTTTAAATATATTTGTCTTATCTGGGCTCCAGGATAATATATCATAAAGTCAATTATAATGATACACCATTCATAGTTTAATGCAATAATGTCCATTGATATTGTAGGTCATGAGTCAATGTACTTTTATGTGCTTTTCATTGTGTATTTTTCTATTTTTGGCATTTGAAGATTGCTAAATAGTCAAGTATAAAATCAGACAATTAGGGAATTTTTTCCTAATCATTGTTTTAATAAGCATCATTACTGACAACAGTACATTTTGAAGTCTTCATTTCCTACAGAAAATTAAAACAATGTGACAGAAAGTTGGGAAATGAAAATGCGTCATCAAGAAAAGAAGGTGTGCCCTTTTTCAAAATACTTTCAAAATACTTCAAACAAATATTTTTGACTGCTAATACCTCTAGTTGTCCAGTAAAGAATAAAAGTCAAAAATAAAAGCTGTGAATAATTTATAAACAGCAAAACCTCAGACAGTGGATCCCTGAGTGTATCTGCTTAGATAGACTTTCTGAAAATTCATCGGATTTGCCCAATATTTGGAGAAACAATTGTTGAGTGTCAAACAGCTTGGATCCGGATAAGACACTGAGTAACTCGGAATCTGATCTGGATCCAAGCTATTTGCAACTTCTATCACAGTTGCACTTAGCAGGCTTAAATCACAGTTGTACTTAGCAGGCTTAAAGGGTTAAAACGATAGTATGTGTGTTAATTGAAAGGATTTTTTTTGTATTTATTTTATCCATCTATCTATCTGTACAATACATACTCTTTTATGTTAAAATTACAATGCAAATACTTACAATGTTTGTTTTACATTACTTTCTGTCTATTGTCCAGACTAACTGGACGGATATTTGTAATTTTTCAGCTGACCACAAAATGCTGACCCACGCGATGTCACCTTTTGGCAAAATGATGAGTGACTTTGTATCTCTGAATTGCAGCTCCGCCTTGCCCGAGACAAAATGGCCGAAGGCCATCTAATTAGTAAGCTGTCAGTTAGTGGCCAGCATAAAATTTCCTGTGACACCACATTGTGTTTTACTAGTTTGTCAAAAGTATGGAGTACTTTGATCTGGTCAGTCTCATAAACTGACGAATCCTGTCACATTTTAATGGGTTGCTAAGTAACAAAGTTTATTCCAATTCCCAGCAATTGTATCTTTTTAACTGGTTAAGTTTCTTTATGAAACACGTGACCAGTATTAGGGAAAGACTTCTGCATAGTCAAGATCAATGCCATCTTTAGCTATCGCCAACTTTTTGTAACAGAACATTAGAGAGCTTTTAGCCCAATTACTGAGTGCTCGCGAATATTTGTTCATAACTCTCCAGAGGTCAGTTCATTTGATATTCTACGTGGAACTTCTCTGTTAGCTCAGTGGTAGAATGTCCACGTCTGGTGCAGGAGGCCGCGGGTTGGATCCTTCAATCTTTAACATCCTTGAGGCAGAAAGTGATGTAAATTAAATAAACCAAGCCAAAATACTCTATGTGATCAAGCGATCTGATTTTGTCTACACTGTTTGCAATCCCAGGTTATTTGCATTAAGGGTTAGTCATAGTAGAGAGATTTCAGTTTAGCAATGACAGTTGGTAGGGAGGATTATTTCGAAAACAGTTGAAATTTATCAAGGCGCTTTAACCTCTCCTTAATTTTCATAGAATTTTTTTCTTTCTGAGGATACATATATTTGTGAAATATGCCACTCTGTTCTCTGAAACATCATGTCTTTTTAATAAATTTGAAGTTTAAAATCCCAAATATTCTTTGACGAATTGAATGCAGGAAACAATTGATTCTCTAGATTAATTATTGTAAGTTAAATTATACAGATATTACAGATAATGATATATGCTTTGCTTTGAATATTTTTTCTTCTTTTAGACTAATGCACCGCAACACAAGTACATGCTAATTTTAATGGCTGCCCCTCTGATGACAGTTACAGACTTGCTTGATTTGCACTCTGACCCAGCTCTTATTTGCATGGAGATATGAGGTTTATGGTTTCAGAAACTGCCTGACCTGACCTAATTAAAATGAGTTTCAGAACCTCCACCCATAAAATCCCTATAAGTCAACATTTAGGGGCAGTCCCCTTATATCTGTCATTTATCAAAATCATAACCATGGAACCACACAGGGCTGATAGAAGAAAAATTCTTGCACCTATTTAGAGCCCTCTTTTGCAATTATTAGATTGTTTATTGGGATGTTTATGGTAAAGATGTTGAAAATTGACAATTTATTTATGATGGTTTGCCTGCCGTTGCATTCGTCAAACTCCTACACAAGACTAAAACATTTGATATAATGAAGTTAAAGAGCATTTTTCTGAGAGACTAGCTTGATTATTATTGAAGATGATACTCATTCACGAGACATGTTGATCAATAGATTTCGAACTATATCGCTAGATTTATATCACAACAGTTAAATTAGATTGAAAACTCTTCTATTAAGACATGGAGTAATCTCAGAATCCTGCATGTTCAATTTTCAAATTCTTGGGTTTCGATCATTAATGCTGGTGATATTTAGAGTATGAAAATTTATGATGATCTTCTGATTTATAAGTTAATAGCAGAGAAATATAATGATTCAAAGAATTAATGTGCTGCATTATTTATTAACCCTTAGCTTGCCTAGTGCTACCTTGATAGAATTTGCAAACAGCTTGGATCCAGGTTAGATGCAAAGTAACTTGGTGTCTAACCCAGATCCAAGCTGTTTGACACTCAGCCAAGTGTTTCTCCAAATATAAGGCATATTCGATGGATTTTAAATCCGGACAGACGACAATTTAAGCAGACAACATTTTTTTTCAGCAGGCAAAGGGTTAGTATTGATGTTATTTTTATATTTTTGATATATTTATGGTTAATTTGTAATAATAGAAAATTGAAATGTCACATTTTATTATTTGGTCAAAATTGCTTCCATTTTAGGCAAAATCTAATTAATTTGTAAAATGAACAATCCATGATCAGATGATTATTAAGATTGACAGATTCTGTAGAGTACAATTTAAATTTTACTGATAGCTTTTTTGGTGAAATTCCATTATTTAGTTGCTTCTAAAACAAGTAAGATGTGTTAAGATTTTTTTCTTTCACAGACAACATGATCAATTTGGCACTGAAAGATGTAGCTTTTCTGAATTCATAGTAGTTTTGTCATAATTGGCACTGAAAATTTTCTTTCCCTCCTTTTTAGGCAGGTTTTGTAATGAAAATAATTGCAAACAAAACCACCACAGGAAGTTTTTTCATGTCATTGTGGTCTCTTGCTATAAAAAAGAGCTACTGTTGTTACGGTAATGGACATCCTGTGGGAATTATAATGTCCGACAAATTATTTCCCAAGTTGTTGGTACTTTTGAGTGACTTTGTGTATTTAAACGCTAATTGGAAATGATAGATGTGAACTCTTTTTGATGGACGCGATGACAAAGTGGTGTGTGCTTCGCCCCAGTCTTTGGAAAAGTTTAATTACAACCTTGATAATCGAAATGTCCAATTTTAAGAAAATTTTACTTCAGTAATTGGATGGCCACTTCATTTGGCATGACAGGCTTTCTATGGCAATTGTAAATACATTTTTTACAACAATAGACAGAAGTGGCACAGGTCAGCCAAATTGTAAGGGGCTTTCGATCGGCGCAATTACATTAGAATAAATTGTGGAAAGTGTTAAAATGTGATAATTTAAAATTTCTGGACTTTTTTGAAGCAAATTGTTTAAATAATGTGATGGGTTGGCAGAGGGGGGTAGATTATTGGGGAATAATTTGACACATGATGGTTTGAAAGACTTGACTATGGAAAATAAATAGACTACCAACAGAGCCGATGTTATTTGAGATGACAGCTGCTTACAGAGAAAGCTCGTAACTGCACACTATGACATTTAAATAGATAAAAATTCAAATGAGTTTCTTGCTGGGGATTGAGAGCTGGATACATGCTTCGACATATTTTGATTGTCCATCTGTGCACAGATTCTTGTTTTGCCAATGATAATATAATTATATAATGATGTTAACTTTTTTCAGCAGAATGATGGCGGGAATGTTTATTTCCAAAGTTTAATCACAGATGTAATAGAATTGTCTCAATTCAATTAAATGGTATTCAGTATAATTTTCATTAATTGAGTTGTCTGCAAACTTCAATATTCTTTGTTTTATATGGCTGTAACTTTTACACAATAGAGACTAAATTCAATGTAGCTCTCACAAAACAGATCGACCGAGGAACAGATACTTAGATTTTTATCTGCATATATAACTGAGTATCATGAAAAATGGTTGAGTCTGGCAATATTTTATTTATTTGTTTTTGAATTTGCAAACTACTAAGGGCTAATATATGTCCCAGAGAGAGGGAAGTCCATACAGAAGAGCTCTCTGGTTCTTTTTCCTGCCCACTTTATCCTGACACAACAAACCAGTTGTAATGCTAACCCTAAATTCTCAGGGAGCCAAGGATGGAAAGCCATTACTAACAACTGGGCTGACCTGGGCATATGATGAACCCATGGCCTCCCACACCCAAGTGGATATGTTCTACCACTGGAGCTAACCGAGTGGTCTACACTGTTTGCAACTAGATTTATATTTTATTGACTATCTGCATGATGCAATGTGTATCTTTGCTAAAGTGTTACAATTTATATCCTTAATTTGCACAGGTTGATTATTAATGTTAAAAATCCTTATTTGCATAATTATCAGTTTAATGAATATCCAGATAATTATATTATTTACTTTTTACATATCACTAAGTTTGTAGGGATACCTAGGGGTGGAGGCCTAACTGGAGTCACCCTGTGACCTAGCTCACAGTGTTAATCATGTTTAAATATGATTTTAAAAGCACAATATAATTAGCTTTCAAAGCAAAAGCTTTTCCAGGTAAATTACACCATAATCTTCACTCTCTTTTGTTATGCAGTTAGCATCATTACGATTATTTGTCTTCAGCAAAACCCTCAGTGAGAATGTATGAGGCAATAAAGGAATGAAATTGATTATCTAACAGCTATATAGGGACAATAACTTTTCCATGAATGTCAACTTTTCTGTCAACATGATTCATGCCCAACACAGATGTTGTCCAGTAAAAGTGACCCTTGGTCACCTTGATTGTCAGCTTTGGTCATATTGTTAATAGAGTCATTATAGGCTTGTCAGGGATGTAGTTTAATGGCAAGCTGCTTGTTCTAAATATCAGTACAAGTCTGAATCCTAAGGCTTTAATTGACAAAAATATTTTTATTCCATTAATATAGTACTGTATGGGGATGTATCACTTTTATCATAAAACTACAATATGATGCTATTATCGCAGTCATGGCTGCATCTTGTAGAAGCTTTTCAAGCATCTTGACAGTCCTGATGAATTCTTAGAACTTATTCTAGGTGATTCAGAGGCTTTATAAGGCTTCTGGAAGATTTGGAAGACTTAGAGGGGATTTTCCGTTGGAGAAAATAATTACTAGGCATTACAGGGACATAGAACCACAGGCTTGTATGTTGAAAATACAAGTGGATCGCAGAGATAAAAAATATTTCAGTTTGAAAGTCATAGAAGATTGGCTTTTTTGGCAGAGATCCTCTGATTAGAACGTTTTGTCTGTTTATTCAGGATACTGTTAAAAGAATTGGCCGTGGGTTCCTGTCTGATCCTGGTGTTAGTACAATACTTTTGTTGAAAGACATATCAGGGAAACAGGGAACATTGAAATCTGAACAGATAAGAAAGCCATTAGCTACTAAAGCTTTCCTGTGGCATTACAGGAAAAAATACATATGTTTTTCACGTTTGAACACAGAATACAAATTTGTTGACATTGCCTCCCTCATGTCTTTCATAACGTTCGCCAAAAACAGATGTTTTTGCCGAGCAAAACTGATGAGTACACAAATATTGCAGTGTAACTAATATCGGATTTGTATGGCAGTGTTTCATAAACAGACTAATGGAATCTTGGAAATGTTTTCCCAGACAACTTGCATATTCAGTTACTCTAATACTTACCCAGATTTATTAGTTGAGTCGTGTCATCAACGAAGCGTTAAATATTTAAATTTACTGTCGGAAATTTGAGCGGCATGTCAGGAGACGTTTGTTTCTCAATTTTTTAGAAACAAACCAATTATTTTGTTAGGGTTAGGTCAACTTTATGAATTAAAAAGTATTACCATTCTGAAATTTGTTGTAGAACTGTCTACAAATGAATTGCAAGTGATTCATACAACCATGTCATATTCATTAAATCTCATGTGGAACTCTCTAGATCTTAAAAAATTTGATCCATATATATATCTGTGTTAAACACATACTCGATCTAAGTGTTAAATTAGTGAATGTAGACTTTTTATTCCCTGTAGAACTGTGAGAAAAATCTGACACTGTCCAATTTTGTTATTATTGCAATAATGAAGTGTACCAGTAATTGGTATAATTTTATCAGGTCATATTCTAATGCCATTATACACAGTAACTTTATTTCTATATTTGTTTTCTGCCTGGGAAAATCAATTATCCATCATTTAATGAAAATTAGCACGATAGACCACTTAAGCATCAATTTGTTTTGCTGTTGATGTATGGAAAGGAATTTACCAACAGTGTAGAACCAGATCAGAGGCAGCTTATCTGCATGTAGACAATGACAGGTTCAGCAACATTTGTCATGTAGTGTTAACCTTTTCCTTGCCAAATGCGATTCAGTGATATTTTTGCAAACAGTTTGAATCCAGATGAAAACCT
>JAULCC010168563.1:0-13239 GCA_032358795.1 Nuttallia obscurata
TTTGTAAATTATAACATGTTGTACAAATAGAGAGCAATAAAATATGTTTAAACATTACGTTTAAGTGTTTTTATACTATTCTAATTTGAGCCTTCTCTGTCCCTAAACCAGCCCTTTATACGATTTTTTGATATTTAATATTGCTGGTTAGGGTCAGAGAAACGCCTTTAGTGAATACCCGGGGATTTCCTCAACCGCGCGGGATAGGAAATTTAAATCAATATATCTTTGTAAACGTTCATTCGATTAACATTTCAAAGCTGATTTTAATATATTTATTAACCGTTCTGAACCGAAACAATTGTTTTGTAAACCATTATTACGTTGTTAAGGTCAATTCTTTTAGGAGTAAGTTGTAAAAATAATTTCCTTCATGTACAAATGTATTGAGGTGAGACGCAGCTGTTGTCACATGGCCACAATGTTTTAAAGATTTGCAAATCAAATGATTCGGTTCAGATAGGTTAATAAACATATTGATAATAGATTTATAAGTTTGAAATGTAATCAAATCAATATCTATGTAGTTATATTGATCCCCTCCCGCGCGGGTGAGGAAATTCCCGGGTTTTTACAAAAGGAGTTCCTCTGACCCTAACCAGCAACATGAAATATCAAGGCTCGTAAAAAGGGCTAGTTTATGGACAGAGAAGGTTCAGATTAATTCTATTCTATTCCTGACACCTTACCAACGAAGCATATTAACTTTATTATCTTCTTTTACTGATCTTGCAATGCTGTTCGTCTTGTAAACGCGCATTTAACTTTGTTGGCTTCTTTTACTGACTAATGATGTTCGTCTGGTAAACGCGCATTAAACATCGTTGTGTTCTTTTCCTGAATATGCTTTGCTGTTCGTCTTGTAAGCGCGGATTTAACTTTGTTGTGTTATTTTCCTGACTTAGTTATGCTGTTCGTCTTGTGAATGCGCATTTAACTTTGGTGCCTTCTTTTCCTAACTATGCCATGCTGTTCGTCTTGCAAACGCGCATTTAACTTTGTTGTGTTATTTTCCTCAAAAATGCTATGCTGTTCGTCTTGTGAACGCGCATTTAACTTTGTTGTGTTATTTTCCTGAATATGCTATGCTATTCGTCTTGTTAACGCGCATATATCAACGTTGTATTCTTTTTATGACCTTGCTATGCTGTTCGTCTTGTAAACGCACATTTAACGTCGTTGTGTTCATTATAACCTTGCTATGCTATTCGTCTTGTAAATTCGTTGCGTTCCTTTCCTGACTATGATGTGCTGTTCGTCTGGTAAACGCGCATTTTACTTTGGTGTCTTCTTTCACAGAATATGCTTTGTTGTTTGTCTTGTAAACGCGCATTTAACTTTGTGTGTTCTCTTACTTGTCTTGCTATGTTGTTTGTCTTGTAATTGCGCATTTGACTTTATTGTGTTCTTTTCCTGACTTAGCTATGATGTACTTCTTGTAAACGCGCATTTAACTTTGTTGTGTTATTTTCCTGAACATGCTATGCTGTTCGTCTTGTGAACGCGCATATAACTTTGGTGTCTTCTTTTCCTTACTATGCTATGCTGATTGTCTTGCTAACGCACATTTAACTTCGTTGTGTTCATTTCATAACATTGCTATGCTATTCGTCTTGTAAACGTCATTTTATTTCGTTGTGTTCGTTTCCTGACTATGATCTGCTGTTCGTCTGGTAAACGCGCATTTTACTTTGGTGTCTTCTTTCACAGACTATGCTGTGTTGTTTGTCTTGTAAACGCGCAAATAACTTTGTGTGTTCTTTTACTTGCTTGCTATGTTGTTTGTCTTGTAAGTGCGCATTTAACATTGTTGTGTTATTTTCCTGACTTAGTTATGTTGTTCGTCTTGTAAAAGCGCATTTAACATTGTTGTGTTATATTCCTGCCTATGCTATGCTATTCGTCTTATAAATGCGCATTTAACTTGGTTGTATTCTTTTCATAACCTTGCTTTGCTATTCGTCTTGTAAACGCGCATTTTATTTCGTTGTGTTCTTTTCATAACTATTTTATGATGTTCGTCTTTTAAACGCGCATTTAACTTTGTTGTGTTATATACTTGACTTAGTTATGCTGTTCGTCTTTTAAACGCGCATTTAACTTTGTTGTGTTTTATTCCTGCCTATGCTATGCTGTTCATCTTGTAAATGCGCATTTAACTTTGTTGTGTTATATTCCTGGCTATGCTATGCTGTTCGACTTGTAAATGCGCATTTAACTTTGTTGTGTTTTATTCCTGCCTATGATATGCTGTTCGTCTTGTAAATGCGCAAATGTAAACGTTTTGCAAATCTTTATGACTTGAGTTGATAATCTACATTTATAATACAAATAACTGAAATAATACAAAACTAGGTTATGAGCTTTTTACAAGTTATAACATGTGATAAGATGTATTATTAGAATTTCAAATATGAAAGAATATGGTATCCGCCTTATTCTCAGAAGGCTGTCGGTTCGGGCCCGAGGGTGTGTATGTGAAGTGGGGAGGAGGGGGGGGGGAGTAGGCGTTTAAATCTCCTTTAAACACCAAGAACCGGCTGGAAAGGACTCGACAGTGTTTGTATAACACTTGACCTTTTACGTGATCCGGATATAGATAAGATATTTTGATTATTAAAGTACTAATGGCTTATTTAATTTGATATAATGGTTCTTTCGTACTTTTTTCTTTGGTATTAAATTTCATTCGAGAGCGCAGTTGCGTAGTGGATATGCTGTCCGCCTTGCATTAAGGAGGTAGCGGGATCGAGCTCCGAAGGGGGCTTTCTCCTCACCTTCATTTGACTCTTAGTACTGGTTCTTCTCAAGAAACGGACACGCAAGTGTTTCTTCAAGCCATCTACAAGCCATAGGCTTTCAGCATAATCGAGCTAAATAAACGAACAAAAATTCATTCGTCCGTTAATACAGTATTTACACTGGGTATCTAGAATTTTGCTGTGACATATGTAGATATATTTGCAAATTAGTTTTACTTTTTATTTTATTCTCTTTCAGAATATGGCACAACGACGAAATACTGTGAGTACAGAGGTTTGAAATTCGGTCTTCGTTCAAAATTCAAAGACATGGAACGCTGCGAAAAGTGCAAGTGTACAGAGGATGGTCTTTATTGTTCCACGTACGTAAACCTTTACATACGATATCCGCTTTTATCTTTTTCCGTAATACGAGGTTCGTGAAACTATTTGCGCAAATATTATACCAGTTCTCAAATTGAAGTTAAAGGATACTTAATGTCTGGCGCTCTTTACATTCTATTGTATTTTATAAATGTTAAGTTAACTCGTGAAAAAAATGATCTTATGCTACAAATAAAAATTTTAAATGGCAATTCAACAAAGCTGTTTCGCCCACAACCGATACATCTGGTGAGGTAAAATATCACTCAATATCAATCGTTTATTAAGTTGATGACAGATAACTAATGTTAACCTATAGGCTGCTGAAAAATTGTCGTCTGCTGATACTGTCGTCTGCCTGGAATTTTAAATTCATCGGATTCGCCGAATATTTGCAGAAACAATTTGCAGAGTGTCAAACAGCTCGGATCTGGAGAAGACGCCGATTTACTCGGCGTCTGCTCTGGATCCAGACTGTTTGTAAATTCTATCACGGTCGCGCTTAGCAGGCTAAGGGTTAAAATGTTTATGGGGACGTTGGTCTAGTCGTAAGGGTTTAAAGGTCTAAAAGCATTAGATTTCTTGTTAAATGCTGTGTCACCATCTTATAACAGGATTTGTATGTTAAGTCGCTATGCTGATGATAAAATTCATTACATAATAAAACTAATTTAATTTAATTTACTCAATCCGGAAAAGTTTCGTTTAATTATTCTCATACTTTCCAACTACGATAAATATAACTTTATAAAACTCTTCTAGGAGATATAAATTAAAGAAAGTATACATTAAATTCGAGTCTCAATTGTTTTTAGCTGATGTTATTTTAATTTTTGTCAATACGGCTTAACGCATTGTGTTCTCTGGAAGTATACGTTATCACATATATATATTCAATGTTCAATCTTACTGAGATGTTAACTCTTTCGGCGCAAAATAATTTTCGTCTGCATATATAATAGTTGACGTCTGTCTAAATGTTCAGTGTATATATTTTTTAAAGTTCTGTTCAAAAACAGAATATAAGGATGTCAAACAGCTTGGATCCTGATGAACGCGAGTTACTCGGCATTTCATCTGGATTCAAACTGTATGCAAAGGTATCATCGACTTGCCTTTGGCGGCGAAAGGGTTAATTAATAGAAAACCATCCCGGCGCCATTGGCAAGTATTGTTGAGTAGTTTCAAAATTGTTAAACATGTTTAGATTCTTAAAAATTGTACGACCACGGGCGACCTAAAGGTCGAAAATGAAATTATCAAAATGACAAATCAGAATCTAGTTTTGAATCAGGCCTTAAAATAGCTTCACATATGTAAAAATGTTTTCTGAATCTCTTCAATGTATCGTGTTTTCAACGTGGTCGAATTTATTTCGCATGTGCTTAAAAATTATTGTTTGTTTTTTAAAGATGCTGTCCACATGTTAATATGGGCTTTTAACTGTTGTTTCATCCTAGCCCGTGTTAACAAGAACATCGTACAAATACTTCTTCTGCGTTCTATTTTCTCATGGTCCTTTTTCCAGATGCGTTGACGAAATGCATTGTCTTCCGTAGCTGTTACGCATCCCCCATAGTATGGTGTGCAAGGGGATTGCAATACCCCAAACTTCCATTCGAAGCTCATCCAGGTGAACACAGTCCTGAAGGAGGTGGTATGGAAATAGTTCTTCTGCACCACATTTGCAGGCTGCTGAGTCCATCAGGACCATCCTTTTCATGTGCCTGTTTCGACGACAATGTCCTGTTTTTAGGCGGAAAATTGTTGTCTGTTCACGCCTATTCAAAATATGAAGGTGGTCCTGGTCTGGGCTATACCTTCCATTTCTTTCCCTTCAAGCCGTCTTGAAAATACTTTTCAGCAGAGTCTTGGCCTCTCTGTAAGAGACAGACGGGCTGGGCTGGATCATTTTGCTACATTCCCTGGTAGTTTGTCCGCAGACTCATTGCCAGGTATTCCCTCGCAGGAATTCACTGACGCACCACGTTGCAATGCTAGGATATGATGACAATGTCAGCCTGGGATGCTGACAGAAGGTCTGTAAGAAGCACTACATTGAGGCCGTGCTGGCCCATCCTAACCAGGTGACAAGTGGCGTGAATGAGGGCCTGTACTTCTGCTCTATTATTTGAGCTCATCTCTCCAACTGGAAATGAAAGAGACACATCGGGTCAGGCGGGGAATGTTGAGTCTTCGTCAGGTTCTGCAGCATTGTGTTCAGTGGGTGCGATGGTAGTCTCTTGGCCTTCTCTGTTTGTGTAAGGGCTTTACACTCTCGCGTTGACTCTAGTGTTTCTATGTCAGCGGTATTCTCCATTTCGCTAACTGGAAGATCCTGAGTCCTGCGTTCTGGACCATGTCTAGCCTGCACAAATAATTTTATCATTCAAGTTAGCTCATCTGTGTTTATGCAACTTTAAAGGTACCGTATCTCTTTGAAAATCTTAACTTATTGGAAAGTGTTAAATTCCGTTTTAATATTACCAGTATTCCTGTGGATAGAAGTTAAACTGGCATCTTTTCTTTCATATTTTACTTTTCGAAGCCATTCTATTTGATTTCCTCCTAGTTTAGAATAGTTGAAAAGTTTGCAAAATGGTTATCACACAGAGTTATCATAAGAGTTTATTTCTATGAGTTACGATCATCTATTTCAGAATATTTTGAAATGTTACATCATTTTTTTCACTTTGCAGCATGGGATACGGTGTAATGATAAATGGCGATTCGAAATGTGACAACATTATAGCCGGCTGTCGTAATAGATGGGTGCTCAAGTCAGACCCGACCAGGAAATGTCCGAAAAATCTAATCCCGGAAGATGTGTCAATGATTGGAAAATGATTGAGATGGCAAGGATGTGGCATTAATTATAAAGCAACTACAACAACAACTCTTTTTTTAATCTTTCAACACCAAATCCTTACATAAACATGTATGTTAAAAAATGTTTTATTAACTTACACTGGTAAATTAAGATTATGATATTTGGAGCTGAAATAAAAAAGAAACATATTAAGTGTCTGCCTCTACTTCGTTTATTACTTTAAACTATATTAACCATATAGCCAGTATTGTTATCGTAAATGTTAGTCATACCACCGATATCGTTATTGTAAATGTAAGTCATGCCGCCGATATTGTTATTGTAAAAATTAGCCATGCAGTCGGAATTGTTATTTAAATGTTAGTCATACCATCAGTATTGTTATTGTAAATTGAAGCAATACCGTTTGTATAATTATTGTAAATGTTAGTCATACCGCCGGTATTGTTATTGTTAATGTTAGCCATACCGCCGGAATTGTTATTGTAAGAGTTAGTCATACCGCCGGTATTGTTATTGTAAGAGTTAGTCATACCGCCGGTAGTGTTATTGTAAATGTTAGTCATCCGTCGGTACTGTTATTGTAAGAGTGAGTCATACCGCCGGTACTGTTATTGTTAGTGTAAGTCATATCGTCGGTATTGTTATTGTAAGAGTTAGCCATACCACCGTTACTGTAATTGTAAATGTAAGTCATACCGTCGGTATTGATATTGTAATGTAAGCCATACCGTCGGTACTGTTATTGTAAATGTTAGCCATACCGACGGTATTAGTATTGTAAGAGTTAGTCATACCGCCGGTTACTGCATATGTAAGCCATACCGTCGGTATTGTTATTCTAAATGTTAGCCATACCGACAGTATTGTATATGTAAAAGTTACTTATACCGCCGGGTACTGTTAATGCAATCTATAATTTCGGTATTGTTATTGTAAATGTTAGCCATACTGACAGTATTTTTATTGCAGGAGTTAGTCGTACCGCCTGTTTTGCTATTGAAAATGTTAGCCATACCGCCGGTATTGTATTAAAGGCAGTATTATTATTGTAAATATTAGCCACTAAGCCGGTATTGTTATTGTCAATTTTAGTCATACCGCCGGTATTGTTATTGTTAGTGTTTGCCGTACAGTCAGGTTGTCTTTGTTAGTGTTAGCAATACACCCGATATTGTTATTGTAAATATTAATCATACCGCCGTAATTGTTAACGTAAATACCAGTCATATCGCCGGTATTGTTATTGTAAATTTTAGCCACACCGCCGGTATTGTTATTGTAAATTTTAGCCACACCGCCGGTATTGTTATTGTAAATCTTAGCTTTACTGCCAGTATTGTTATTGTAAAATTTAGCTATACCGCCAGTATTGTTATTGTAAATGCTAGCCACACTGCAGGTATTGTTATTGTCAATGTTAGTCATACCGCCGGTATTGTTATTGTAAATTTTAGCTAAACCGCTGGTATTGTTATTGTTAGTCATACCGCCGGTATTGTTATTGTAAATTTTAGCTAAACCGCCGGTATTGTTATTGTAAATGTTAGCCACACTGCCGGTATTGTTATTGTTAGTCATACCGCCGGTATTGTTATTGTAAATTTTAGCTTAACCGCCGGTATTGTTATTGTTATTTTTTGCTAAACCGCCGGTATTGTTATTGTAAATATTAGCCATACCGCCAGATTAGTAACACAACTTGAATAAGTATACGGCATACAACAGCTTAATTTTTGGTTTGTTTTACGTCTCTTTCTGCCACCTTGGACAGAAATTTGATATCTTAGAGATAGGATAGTATTGGATACAGTGAACTCTTTTGAAGAATTCTTTAATTGTTTTTTTTACATGCCCAGTGTATAACATTAGTACACGGGGATTTGAACCCCGGTGAGGGCGCATCTATGTTGGAGCGTAAGGCTATACCGTACGTTTTCAACTTTGTACTGAAACTTGAATGAATAGAACGCGAGAAAAATAGACAGATATTAATGAGCAATAACTTACTATCACAATAGATCTACCTTGATGAAATTATCTTTCACTATCTAAGTAAATGATATATATCTATTGACCGGTGTAGCGTGAAAAAATATGACTGTGAAAATCGTCAGATTTACCGGAAGTCTTATGTTTTTCACGGTAGGCGGGATGAAAAACGTCAGACCAAAGTGAAAAAAGTCAGATTTGCAATCGTGACTATTCGTCAATTTATTTCCATCTTATTTTTGTTCTTTGTAACAAAACAATGTTATGGTTCAGGCATCTTTATAACAGTATGCCTCCGTAAATTTAAGTTTAATTTCAAGGCATGGGACTTTAAAAGTGAATGACAAGACATATTCAGCCAATTTTTATAAGCGTTGTCTGCTGGTCACAGATTTATAGGATTTTATGAGCTATTTTTATGTTATGACCTTGATACAAGATACAAAATGCAAGATTTTTTAGTTGTAAAAAAACCAACGGCCCATTATACATCATAGTATACAATACAATTGTATAATATCCTTTACAATGAGGGTTGCGTGTTTTCAAATTCTATTCGTTTTTGTCTGTTATTTCCAAAATAGGGGCCTCCGTGGCCGAGTGGTTATAGTCGTTGACTTGCATTCTCTCAGCCCCTCAACGCTGTGGGTTCGAATCCCGGTCTGGGCACTTCAAGCGAGGAAGCCTTCCAGCTGGCTTGCGGTAGGTCAGTGGTTCTATCCAGGTGCACTCTGTGCCTGAAATAGTGTACAGAGGTCCCCCGGGGTCTTCCTCCACCTGTAAAGAGCCGGACGTCGCGATATGACTGAAATACTGAAAAAGCGACGTTAAATTCCAAAACAAACAAACAAACAAAAATTTCCAAAATAGTTGCAATAAATTAAGCTATGCTTTTAATTGTATAACTATTTTGACTTTTCAACAATTTATAAAAATGTATTCTATCTGTACCACCGTTGTACCAACTGAACAACAGCTCTTTTCGAAGATCATTATATCGAATACATTTAAAGAAAGCATGATACTCATCTTCTACAAGAATTTCCTTAGTATTTACAGAGCATACAAAACAAGTTCTGTATTCTCTGTCAATATCAAGATGTCTTCCAATTTCAAATTTGATAAATGGAATAAATATAATTAGACCCTATCATTTTTTATTTTTTTAAATTTAAACATTTGTTCGAGGAAAACATTGAATAAATTTCCTACTGCAGTCGTTTTAACTAAATTAGAACATTTATTTTCAAACCCAGAGAAATACGATATTTAACAGATATAAGTATACATTTGTTTCAGAATTAACATTCAAAGCATCAGCTACACATACTAAACGAGTGAGTGTACCCAAGGCTATGGGCGTGAACTCTTCTTTAGATGAAATAAGTAGTTAAGTTTCTAGATGATATGCTGTGAAATTCGAAAGTTACAAAAATGTAAAGAACAATTATAAATAACTTTTTTTGCCGAGCTGTAAAGTATTCTACAGTAGCTTAAAAAAATCATCTTGACATGTGAAAGTTGGACTAGAAAAGACCTGTCTTGTTATACATAAAAATATATATTCATCGAATCTTTCATAAGTAATGCAAACCCGTTGCTGGTGTTTTTTACACGTGGTGCACGAAAAACCGTGCAAAGATGTCATTTTGTAAGTTTTTTTAAGTAGTTTTTTTAAGAACATATAATAGCGTGCATTTATATTAACACCTTGTTGCTTGTTTTCCTTGTTCAAATTTCTTTAAAAAAACAACATTTTTTGGATAGTTTTTAAACTGTCTATGCATCAGTGATGTGTAAAGAGTAAGAATACCAGAAATAGCAGAAAAGATTGTACATAGCGTCTGTGATATCCACGTTTAACTGACTTAGTAGTCTCTTATAACTCATATTTGAATGGCATTGTACATGTGTATTGTTTTGTATATAGATAACATACGTTTATGTTGTAAAATTATAAGACCGAAATAAATATATAAACCCTAGTACAGAACCATTTCTATCAGTTAATAAATGTAGAGGATGTGAAGATAATCTTATATTGGCTATAAAAATTATCAACTCAATTTTTATTGAAAACAAAAACAAGCAAAAATAGCTCTAGCTCCGGAAATCTTATCTAACTTCTTTTAACTACATAGAACACAACTTAATTATTCCTACAATTTCCTTCCAATTTTGAAAATCAAGCACCAAGTATTGATATTTTCAATATAATTTTAATATCAATTGTTCGCATGCCAACTTAGCGAATGTAATTATTACATATTTAAAATGTAAAAATCTTATGACATATTTTTGATATACAGATAAACAATTCGGATAGAATTTTAACTCAAATTAAAACCCCTTATCTGTACAAGTCCTATGTTGTTGTCCTCCGCACGCGTCACACGAGGTCGAATTATTATGGTAATCATGTACCAACATTCATTTACCGTTTTGATATTTTTACGTTATGCCTCATTTCAAAAATTACATGTACACATATAGAAGTATATAACAATATATAGTTGACTATTTGTTTCTATTGTTTAACCACAAAAGGACCCCAGTTACAATAAACACTTTCAATTTGAAAGTTTTTGTTAATAAACGTCGTGAACATGTTGCCAATAGTTTATATTTGTTCAATATACAAATAGATTTATGACTTTAACTGTAAGAAATTTAAACGAAAATAACAATAACAAAAACATTTTTTTTCGGCACCAGAAGATATCACACTGATCATCTTAGATAGACCATCAATTGATAAAAACGTATTAACCCCGTCACTGCCGGAAGCAATTACGCGCATGCGCAATATTTCGTCTTCCTCTTTTTTTTTAATTCCACTGATTCGCTAAAGTTTTGACAAATAAATTGGTTGCATGTCAAACAGCTTGGATCCTGATGAGACGCCGATTACTCGGCGTCTCATCAGAATCTAAGCTGTCTGCATTTGACTTAAAACTCGGGGTAAGGGCAGTATAGGGTTTAAAGAGCAAAGCGTCACACCTCTTCATAAGCAGTCAATTAAAACCATTGAAGCCCAAGGAGTTGCAAGAAATACTTGCTATGTGTATTTGGCAATCAATAATACCTTTGTCTATCGCAGTCACATTAACGTACGTCAAATTCCCATACGGATATACTGACAGCCCTAGGTGCTATTTGTTACACCGAGTCTTGTGAGGTGATACGGGGAGGTATGAATGTTGCGACCCAGGATATACAACATACATACCGGCCATACCAGTCCGTTTTTTCTCAAAAGATATGGCGTTCCGTTTGGGTCAAAAGTCTACCTATGTACAGAATGTAGGTTAACCTACAAATTATATAGGTTCACCTCCAAAATATATAGGTTCACCTACAAAAAATGTAGTTTCACCTAAAAACAATGTAGGATCACCTACATATTTTATAGGTTCACCTACAAAAGTATAGGTTCAACTACACATTTGTAGGTAAACCTACAATTTAAATTGTAGGTTCACCTATAAATCATAAGTTTAGCTGCTAAACTTACAAGTTTGTAGGTAAACCTACAAAATGTATAGGTTCACCTACAAAATATGTAGGTTCACCTACAAAATATGTAGGTTCACCTACATATTTTATAGGTTCACCTACAAAAATATAGATTCACCTATAAAAGTGTAGGTGAACCTACAATTTAAATTGTAGGTTCACCTATAAATTTTAAGTTCAGTAGCTAAACTTAAAATATTATAGGCGAACTTACATTTCTACGAATGGGTTTACCCTTACCCAATCAAATCGCTCGTTACATCCAAAGATAACATATATACATTTACTTATTGCATACACTTGATTCATTAGATCAAATAAATTAAACACACACACACACACACACACACACAATATGTTAAATGCAACATGTTTCTGGCATCTTTATTCCAGTTCATCAAGTAGCCTATGTATTTAATCATGAGCGATTAAAGTGTATTGGCACCATTGCACCAGTTACTAATAAACACCGGTAATAATTTAGTGTAAATATATTTCAATCATTATAACAAAAGTAAACCTTAATACTGGAGACTCGATGTATCATTATTTTACTGAAAGGCTCAAACTTTTAGTATTTTACAATCATATTATATGACAGACACATACATACCGTATTCTCATGTTTCTATTGAGACAGCCATTTTGTGAATAAATGCCCGATGTAACACTCCTTCTGATTGGTTGTTCGTAGTCTGAGCAAAAAATGTAAGTTTGGGTCAAGAAAAATGTAGGTGAACATACATATTTTATAGGTGCACCTATATTTTTGTAGGTGAACCTATATTTTTGGAGGTGAACCTATATTTTTGTAGGTGAACCTATAAAATATGTAGGTTCACCTACATATTTTGTAGGTGAACCTACATATTTTGTAAGTGAACCTACATCGTTAGACTTTTGACCCAAAAGGTACGCCATACAAAGACTCGGTGTAACTATTACTATCGGCAATCTACTCAAAGAGTCATACTACCTACTAAGCTTAAATAAGAAAACCGTTCTGTCTCGTGTTGGTTACTTTTTGTAAATATTGTCAGAACAAACAAGTCTTGTTTAGGAAAATGTTTCATACGCGTTTTGTTTAGAATTTTTTTTAATTTGCCCTTTTTCAGCATGTTTTGAAACGCTTCTCGGATGTAAAACAATATTTTCTAGTCTTTATGCAAATGACAAAATACATCGAGTTTGATAAAATGCGAATAAAGAATTTACTGTTTTAACCACATAAACATTACAGGGGAAAAGTGTTGACAGGTTTGAAATCTTAAGTTAACTTAAAAAAAGTATTTCCTTTTAACCTCTATGCAATGCTTAGACACTGATAGTTATTTGATAACCAACGTTGCAATATTTTCACCTGTATCAGCATGTTAGTAACACGTTATATTATGGTTTGTATTATGGATATAGAGTACTTTCTATCAAATATAACGCTGCACTGCTTTCATGAAATAGAGAAAAAGAAACAAAATGAACGATAAAGGGTTAAGAGTTACATTTGTGCAAACAAGACACATTATACGTGAGATTTAATTTATGATATTCATACATATATACGTCTTTTACTAGCTTCAATCTTTTGTAAGAGTAGACACATCAACAAACATGAACTAAAACAAAATAAGTCGAGACATGTTGTTAGACATCCGACGGACACTGCAACTCAACAAACACTTTCTTTATTGCAATGCTTTCTTCTGGTGTTTGATCGTCTTTATTTTTCTCCTCATCTTTTACTTTATGTTTAGAAAATCGGCTTCCATGTTGAGAGCC
>JAULCC010168674.1:0-13236 GCA_032358795.1 Nuttallia obscurata
GTTATTCGCGCATGCAACTTTTGGTGCTTTCTTCCGGATGCGAGCATCTTTTGCACATAACCTCTCCACTAATATGAAAAGATGTGTTGACAAACTTATCAGAGTTATTCTGTATGGATTTTTTGCTTTTCATGCCTTGCACTCCGTGACATGGTACTGTACATGTTTCGGTAATTTTACTAACCGTGTTGGTTAAACATTGAACGTGATAATAATGTGACCACTTTTCATAATCTTAAACAAGGCCGTTAAATAGTTATTCAATAATATTTTACCCTGCGTTTCTTTTTCGTTTCAGTATAATTATATTGAATAAATTTAGGTCAGCGTCTACTAAACATGAATAATTATTTTTTATTTTATAGGTTAGCAGATATAAGCTAATAAAAATGTTTGTCTTGAGAAAATGTTTATGTCTTCATTCTGTGAAATGTTATGTATGCTTTATATTGTTCCGTACTGTTTTGTATTTTTATGTAAAATTTTCATCGCACGCCTTTGTTCTTTTTATGTATTATGTGTTTATAACATTAGGAAATATGCTGCTGTCAGTGTTCCAAACCTAATCTTTAAACTTGTTAACTATTATATCTGTCATTGGCCATACTATATTTATGAATGTTTGACAACATGTACTGTTGGAATAATGCCGTTTATATCAACAAATTATCGGTCTATCAAAAAGCTATGACATGTGGATTTGTCCAAGTAAATATTACACGAAAACTAATTTCAATACGAGGATTATTACTGAATTCAATCTACCATGGAAACTCTATATAATGTTCGTTTTCAAATTTGTCTGTCTTTTTAATAATACTATGTAAAACAGTGTAAAACACCATTGAAAGCGTCATCTGGCAATGTTGTTTGTCCTTTAAACAATCGACAGACATGAAAGTAAATAATTACACGAAAACAAGTGTTACATATATGAAAATTCAGTTGGTGAGATGCTTATTGTTACGACTCACTGATGTACAAATTTTAAACTTTCTAGGATGTACAGTGTAACTTTCTAACCAATCACATTCGGGAGAATATGTAGAATACACTAATTTTGTGTTCTCTGACCTACACTTAAGATCCTCTCGCAAGCCGTCATTGAATTTTCTGCATCGTTAGATATATCTAACCCGCGAAGTAAAAACCTATACAGTAAGCGTGTGCTCGGAGATAGTTAAACACGTAAGAATGATGTCAACTACAACATCCCTGGGGCCAGAATGTCCGACTGATCTGCATATTGCTACTCAAGCCACAAGGTAAATAAGTTTGATATGCTTTTTGTTTTAATTAAGGATCACATTGAAGGTTGACATTTTACAGTGCAATTTATTTTGATCGCAGCAGCAGTTTTTCCTACACAACTTAGGACCCAGTTGGTAATCGAAATTCAGAAAAGTTTTCTTTCAAGACAAAACTTTCTTTGTACGTTTTATAAAGCTTTATTATTACACAGAACATGATAAGTCACGCGTGCATCATTCAACATAGACAAATAAATATATTTATAACCTATGATCTTAAGTTGCCATTTGCAGCATTAGAAGTAGTATTAGTATTTATATAACTGTGCTGTTAGCATTACTAAAACAATATATGCTTTTCGGAAAGACTAATATATATTAAGTATTTTCAAGTGTCACACAACATGCACATAACAAGGAATGCACATAAAAAAAAACTCGATATTAAGAAGATACATTATAAATTTTTGAAGTCCAAATAAGTTGAAACGACACATATAACCATAAAAAAGAGGCAACATTAAATAAATGCAAATAATAAACATATAGTCTTTTTAAGCATTTCACGGTCATGGAACGATAAAGAGTTCGTTTTCCTCTTTGAAAATACATTTTATGTTAAGTTTAAATAAAAAAGATCATAAGAAATACATTTTACAGACGTTTAGGAGAGTTTCAGTTTCGGGGCTGCGGACGGTGTTGGCGCGGCGAAAAATTTTTTTAAAAATTGGATCTGCTTGATTCTCTTTCGGCATCATAAATGCGTCAGTGGTTCGCAATGTTTGCTGTGAACAAGTCGCCTGAAAACGTTTTTTTACCGTTTTTAAGAAGGCTTGTCCAAATATATGTACGGTAAACGTTTGATAGGTTAGATAATACATTGAGAGACACCGGCGTCATCAGTTTTAACCTCTGTTGTGTATGTGAAGTTAGATAATAGATTGAGAGACACCGGCATAATCAGTTTTAACATCTGTTGTGTATATTTACGGTTAACGATATGTTAGATAATACATTGAGAAACACCAGCATCATCAGTTTTAACATCTGTTGTGTATATTTACGGTAAACGATAGGATAGATAATACATTGAGAGACACCAGCATCACCAGTTTTAACATCTGTTGTGTATATTTACGGTAGACGATAGGTAAAAATAATACTTTCAGAGACACCGGCATCATTAGTTAGACAATGCATTGAGAGACACCGGCATCATCAGTTTTAAACTCTTTCGTGTATGTGAAGTAGAACGCCAAATCACAAATCTGAAAATATTCAAGAATAAACAATATAATCTAGGCAAAAAAATGCATACATATTTTTGCACATTTCAATTTTAGACGAAATACCTACATGTATCTATAAAATATATATATTTTTTTTATCTGCATTGTTATGGAACTATAATTTTGTTGAGAGCTGTATTTAGTGAAGCAGACGACCAGATCGCATGGGTTAAAGTATACACAATTAAGAATTAGCATATTTTTGCAGCAATATTAAATACTGCATGCAACTTAAACCTTTATTGAGTTTCTGATCTTAAATACTTTTTGTATTAGATGTTAATCAAAGTATTTAAATGTGTATTACAATAGTTGTTTAAGACTCATTATACGCTGAATGTCAGGATTTTTGATGCCAAACACTGGTTTTGGAAATTGAAAATTTCGAGGTCGTTTAGTGCGTCCAATTCAAAATATACATTTGAAACACGGGTAACCTTTCAGAAAAATGTCATTTTTATTTTCTTGCTTGATCCTTTTTTTGCGAGTAAGTCATCGCTTATCAAATTGATTGGCTCAATTTAATAAACATCATAATAATGCGAAATTATTTGTTTGCCCTTTTCTAAAGACCTAACTAGCGAGTCTTGACCTCAACTGCTAAGTATGTAGCTCAGAGTGCAAGTACAGCACTATCCTAAGTATGTAGCTTAAAGAGCAAGTACAACACTATCGTAAGTATGTAGCTCAGATTGCAAGTACAACACTATCGTAAGTATGTAGCTTAGAGTGCAAGTACAGCACAATAGTAAATATGTAGATAAGAGTGCAAGTACAGCACTGCCAAAAGTATCAAGATTTGAGTGCAAAAACAGCTACAACCGTAAGTATGTAGCTTAGAGTGCAACCACATCACTACCGTAAGTATGTAGCTTAGAGTGCAAATACAGCATTTTCGAAAGTATGTAGCTTAGAGTGCAAGTACAGCACTATCGTCAGTATGTAGCTTAGAGTGCAACTACAGCATACCGTAAGTATGTAGCTTTGAGTGCAAGTACCGCACTACCGTATGTATGTAGCTAAAAGTGCAAGTACAGCACTCCCGTAAGTATGTAGCTTAGAGTGCAAATACAGCATTTTCGAAAGTATGAGGCTTAGTGTGCAAGTACAGCACTATCGTCAGTATGTAGCTTAGAGTGCAACTACAGCATACCGTAAGTATGTAGCTTAGAGTGCAAGTACCGCACTACCGTAAGTATGAAGCTAAAAGTGCAAGTACAGCACTTCCGTAAGTATGTTGCTAAGTGTGCAAGTACAGCATACCGTAAGTATGTAGCTTAGACTGCAAGTACAGCACTAGCATTAGTATGTAGTTTAGAGTGCAAGTACAGCACTAGCGAAAGTATGTAGCTAAGAGTGCAAGTACAGCAATCGCGTAAGTATGAAACATAGAGTGCAAGAACAGCACTACCGTAAGAATGTAGAATAGAGTGCATGTACAGCACTTCCGTTAGTATGTAGCTTAGAGTGCAGAACAGCACTAACGTAAGTATGTAGCTTATAGTGAAGTAAGCACTTCCGTAAGTATGTAGCTTAAAGTGCAAGAACAGCACTACCGTAAGTATGTAGCTTAAAGTGCAAATACAGCACTTCCGTAAGTATGTAGCTTAGAGTGCAAGAACAGCACTTCCGTAAGTATGAAGCTTAGAGTGCAACTACAGCAATACCGTCAGTATGTAGCTTAGAGTGCATGTACAGCACTTCCGTAAGTATGTAACTTAGAGTGCAAGAACAGAACTTCCGTAAGTATGTAGCTTAGAATGCAACTACAGCACTACCGTAAGTATGTAGCTTAGAGTGCAAGTACAGCACTTCCGTATGTATGTAGCTTAGAGTGCAAGTACAGCACTTCCGTCAGTATGTAGCTTAGAATGCAACTACAGCACTACCTTAAGTATGTAGCTTAGAGTGCAAGTACAGCACTTCCGTAAGTATGTAGCTTAGAGTACAAGTACAGCACTTCCGTCAGTATGTAGCTTAGACTGCAAGTAAAGCTGTAACGTTAGTATGTAGCTTAGAGTGCAAGTACAGCACTAACGTTAGTATGTAGCTTAGAATGCAGGTGCAGCACTACCGTAAGTATTTAACGTAAAATGCAGGAACATGATTACTGTAAGTATGTAGCTTGGAGTGCAAGTACAGATATACCGTAAGTATGTACTTTAGACTGCAAGTGCAGCACTATCGTATGTATGTAGCTTAAAGTGCAAGAACAACACTTCCGTAAGTATGTAGCTTAGAGTGAAAGAAGAGCACTTCCGTAAGTATGTAGCTTAGAGTGCAACTACAGCACTACAGTAAGTATGTAGCTTAGAGTGCATGTACAGCACTTCCGTAGGTATGTAGCTTAAAGTGCAAGAACAGCACTACCGTAAGTGTGTAGCTAATAGTGCAAGTACAGCACTTATGTTAGTATGTAGCTTAGAAAGCAAGTACACCACTACCGTAAGTATTAAGCGTAAAATGCAGGAACAGGATCACTGTAAGTATGAAGCTTAAAATGCAAGTACATCACTACCTTTAGTATGTAGCTAAGAGTGCAAGTACAACACTTCCGTCAGTATGTTGCTTAGTGTGCAAGTACAGCATACCGTAAGTATGAAGCTTAGACTGCAAGTACAGCACTAGCATTAGTATGTAGCTTAGAGTGCAAGTACAGCAATAGCGAAAGTATGTAGCCAAGAGTGCAAGTACAGCAATCGCGTAAGTATGAAACATAGAGTGCAAGTACAGCACTACCGTAAGAATGTAGAATAGAGTGCATGTACAACACTTCCGTAAGTATGTAGCTTAGAGTGCAAGTACAGCACTAACGTTAGTATGCAGCTCAGAGTGCAAGTACAGCACTACTTTAAGTATTTAGCTTAGAGTGCAAGTACAGCACTACTTTAAGTATGTAGCGAGGAGTGCAAGTACAGCACTTCCGTAAGTATGTATCTTAGAGTGTAAGTACAGCACATCCGTAAGTGTGTAGCTTAGAGTGCAAGTACAGCACTAACGTTAGTATGTTGCTTCGAGTGCAAGTACAGCACTACCGTAAGTATTTAGCGTAGAGTGCATGAACAGGATTACTGTTGGTATGAAGCTTTGAGTGCAAGTACGGATATACCAAAAGTATGTAGCTTAGAGTGCAAGTACAGCACTACCGTAAGTATAAAGCTTAGAGTGTAAGAACAGCACTACCGTAAGTATGTAGCTTAGAGTACAAGTACAGCACTTCCGTAAGTATTTAGCTTAGTGTGCATGTACAGCACTACCTTACGTATGTATCTGGAGTGCAAGTACAACAATACTGTTAGTATGTAGATAAGAGTACAAGTACAGCACTACCGTTAGTTTGTAGTTCTGAGAGCAAGTACAACAGTACCGTTAGTATTTAGCTTATAGTACACTTAAACCACTACTTTAAGTATGTAGCTTAGAGTGCAAGTACAGCACTACCGTTAGTACGTAGCTTAAAGTGCAAGAACAGCACTACCGTAAGTATGTAGCTTAGAGTACAAGTACAGCACTTCCGTAAAGATTAAGCTTAGAGTGCAAGTACAGCACTACGGTAAGTGTGTAGCTTAGAGTGCAAGTACAGCATACCGTACGTATGTAGCTTAGAGTGCAAGTACAGCACTTCCGTAAGTATGTAGATAAGAGTACAAGTACAGTACTACAGTTAGTATGTAGTTTTGAGTGCAAGTACAGCAATACCGTTAGTTTGTAGCTTAGAGTACAAGTACACCACTACTTTAAGTATGTAGCTTAGAGTGCAAGTACAGCACTACTGTAAGTACGTAGCTTAGAGTGTAAGTACAGTACTACCGTAAGTATGTAGCTTAGAGTGCAAGTACATCACTATCGTAAGTATGTAGCTTAGAGTACAAGTACACCACTACTTTAAGTATGTAGCTTAGAGTGCAAGTACAGCACTACCTTAAGTATGTAGCTTAGAGTGCAAGTACAGCACTACCATAAGTATGTAGCTTAGAGTGCAAGTACAGCACTACCTTTTGTATGTAGCTTAGAGTGCAAGTACAGCACTACCTTAAGTGTGTAGCTTAGAGTGCAAGTACAGCACTATACGTTAAGAGGTTGACATTAATACATGATTGGAGCAGGTTTGATGTTCCCGAGATTATAGTTTGATGTTGTCATTCTTACAGTTTTAGTGCATTGCAAGGGGAAAGGCTTCTATCATTCTAGCATCATAAAGATATGTCACCGGTTACTGTGTTTGGTAAATGGAAAAGTGACTTCATCGTTGTAAGATTCCTTTGGACACGTCACGTAGTTGCAAAGAAGGGTTTACGATTAACAATATTATGAATCATTCTTAACAAATAGTCTCACATTTCATGTTACAACTATGCTATACGTCAAAATATTCATGTAATTATCAAGCTAAAAAGTTAATTTCCCAATATTTGTTCCTCACTTAACTTTTCATCATTAAACTCCGCCCTGACTAAAATTCACGATAGCTGCAATTTAAACCGTTAAAAAGTCTGGACATTCGTACTATGCCAAAGCTAAAATCCACAACAGTAGTATTTACATGGTTAAATATTTTAACGTCTATCTTTGTCCAGAGCTTAATGTCTGAACATTAACCAAGATTGGTCGTTTCAACAGTGAACTTTGTCCAAAGCAAACATTTTGAACATTTAGATTTTCATGAACTCTTTCAAAGCTTAAAAGGCTGAACTTTGAACATACGCATAATATCAAATCAAACATTTTTAACATTTATTTTACCATGGCGCAAAGTTACAGCCTTTATGTTTAGCCAAGGCTTTCCGTCTCAAAGTGTATCTTTGGCAAAGCCTTCATGTCTCAAAGTTTATCTTTGGCAAAGCCTTCATGTCTCAAAGTTTATCTTTAGCCAAGGCTTTTCGTCTCAAAGTTTATCTTTGTCCAGGCTTTTCGTCTAAAAGTTTATCTTTGGCCAAGGCTTTCCGTCTCAAAATTTATCTTAGGCCAAGGCTTTCCGTCTCAAAGTTTATCGTTGGCCAAGCCGTCAGATTTCAACATTTTTATTTGGCCTAGGCTTCACTTCAGTCGTGAGAAAGATATGATAAAATAAGTATGAAATAGTTCATTCGAAATCCTGAGAAAGCTGCAGTTAGGAATCCACAGCCTAAGCTTAATCAATTCTTTAAAGGCGCGATGTCTTCCGGGGTGACTTAAATGTTCGAAATTGTGACTCGTTTTGTTTATACTGAAAAATACCGTTATTAACATCATTATGGATGTATATGAAAATACACTGTTCATAAACGTATTCTTTTTTTTATGGCGCAATCAAATAATGTAGATTTTCTAGAAACGATAATAAACAAACATATTGAATAAATTACATTGTTTTTAACTTCCATTTGCCTTAATGCCATAAACTGCTCTGTGTATTCGGCCAGTTCAGAGTTGGCTTGGTTTAAATAGGGATTTGGTCAGTCCTTATCAGGTCCCGTTGGTGTTGTTGATAAGATTATGTCAAATACCGCAATATAACCATAGGAACCAAAACATGCCTTAATGCACCCGTTCAATGCCTTTAATGGTTATGCGTTGGTCCCTGCGTTGGTCCCTGGGGCTCACAGGCAGCAGCTTTGATATTGTAAGAAGAAACATTTAGCAAGATCCATGTAAAATTTGCTAGAACTAAAGAACATATTTTTGACACAATAACAGTGTTCCGCTACGAAAATCGACGATGTCTTGAAAATCTCTGGCAACTAATATTGATTGAAGAATTTAAACGTTACATAAGCTGTTTTTGGATGACACAACAAGTATGACTTTTAGAAGCAGCTGTTTGTCTGGCCGATGACTTTGACCTACAAAGTTTCATTTATAGGTTAATCAGAACCAAGTTTATAATATGAAAAATTCAAAGGTACTTCTGGTCACTTTTTGCAAGCCAAGACAGTTAAATTACCAAAAGTCAAAATAACTCGGTGAAACCAAAGGTCAAAACCCTTTATCTATAGAGATTTATTTTTAACATTTTCTCTTCAATTACTTTGTATCACTAACTGCTGATAATTGCCCATCTACCCCAACTGAAATAGCAGGAGATAAAGGAGCTTATCAGTCCATAATGTTCATTTAACATCAGCTTTGGTGCCTAGGCCACTCACTCTTGGTATTAGACCTTCGTCCAATTGAGCTGACCTGTATCCTTCCTATACAGTTACTCGAGCTTTGACTAAGATAGACATTGAGGAAACCAGTTACTAAGATGTTGACTTAGTTGATACTTTACTAGGTCACTGTATTAATATTGCAGTTAATAAATGCTTTTTCCGTGTCTGTCTAACACCATGACATACCTCATCAACATACGAGTATGATTGTACTCTGGTGAGTCTGATGAGAAAACGGCGACCAATCGGTGTCCGCGCTGAAGATAAATGGACTATAAACAAAATTGGGCACACACGATATATCGCCCAGAGATGCTACGTTTAGCCCATGAAACACATATGTCAGGTAAAATTACTTAATCATTGGTATTGGCCTTGCTTTAAAGCAGATGTTTGAAGGTACTGCCAATCGTTCCATACATGGCAAACGGTTGGAAAAACTGGCCAGACAATACCTAATGCGAATTTAAAGCTAAATCTGCAGTTGATGAGAAATTCAGCAGGAGATTTGGTCATTGTGTTGGTCCATTACCAAACCTTAGTCAGGATCTGAGTACACTTTGAGGAGTATGTGTACTATTACTTTAAGAGATATTAAAACTAAGACTATAGTTAATGCTCTTGGCAAACTTTTCATTATCATGCGCGAATTGGGAGTAAACAAACTTTTCATGATCATGCGCAAATAAGAATGAACAAACTTTATGATCATGCGCGAATAAGGAAAAAAACAAACTTCTTATGATCATGTGCAAATTAGAAATCAACAAACTTTTCATGATCATACGCATTTAAGGAATAAAACAAACTTTTCATGACCATGCGATAATTGGTAAAAAAACAAAACTTTTCAAGTTCATGCGTGAATTAGGGATATAAAAAACATTTCATTATCATGCACGAATCAGGAATAAACAATCTTTTCATGATGATGCGCGAATAAGGAATAGACTTTTCAAGATCATGCGCAAATCAGCAATACAAACTTTTCATGATCATGCGCAAATTGGGAATAAACAATTGTTTCAGGTTTATGCGTGAATAAGAAATAAAGAAACATTTCATAATCATGCGCGAAGCAGGAATAAACAAACTTTTTATGATCATGCGCGAATAAGGAATGAACAAACTTTTCATGACCATGCGATAATTAGGAATAAAACAAAATTTTCAAGATCATGCGTGAATTAGAAAAAAAAGAAAAAAATTCATGATCATGCGTGAATTAAAGAATAAAACAAACTTTTCATGATCATGCGTGAATTAGGAATAAACAAACTTTGCATAATCCTGCGCGATTTGGAAATAAACAAACTTTTCATGATCCTGCGCGATTTGGAAATAAACAAATTTTTCATGATCCTGTGCGATTTTGACATAAACAAATTTTGCATAATCCTGCGCGATTTGGAAATAAACAAACTTTGCATAATCCTGCGCGATTTGGAAATAAACAAACGTTTCCTGATCCTGCGCGATTTGGAAATAAACAAACTTTTCATGATCATACGCGAATAAGGAATGAACAAACTTTTAATAATAATGCCTGAATTTAAAATAAACAAATTTTTCATGACCATGCGCGAATAAGGAATAAACAAACTTGTCATGACCATGCGCTAATTATTAATAAAACAAACCTTTCATTACCATACACGAATTATGAATAAACAAGCTTTTCATGATCATGCGCGAATAAGGAATAAAACAATATAGGTTATCAACCAGCTTACCATGCACAAAATTAAGGTGCTTGAGAACGATTCCACCAGGCATGGAAAAACAAGATAAGGATATACTGTTTACCATCCACAAAATCAAGATGCTTCAGAACGATTCCACCAGGCATTGAAAAACCAGATATGGATATACTCTTTACCATCCACCAAATTAAGGTGCTTTAAAACGATTCCACCAGACATTAAAAAACAAGATAAGGATATACTGTGTAGACTCTGTAATAGATTGGAATGAGAGCTTTATTTGCATTAAGGATTTTGTTCCAGAGTTGCTTTGTTTTACCCTTTTGAAATAAGCCTTAGTTATACTACATGTATTCGCTTGTCATTGAAACTGCATGATGAGCTAGAAAAAAAATGATTTTGGGGCTTCAAGGCAAATGTGAAAACGTAGAAAATGGCCCTTGCCCTCTGTATTATCAACGTGGAATACGTTACTCTGCCTCGATATAATTCACGTGGAATACGTTGCTCGCCCTCGATATAATCCACGTGGATGATTTTGAGGGCGTGGAATAATTCACGTTGAAGATGTTCGAGGTTCCGTATTGTCAACGTAGAAATCATCTTGACGCTTTGGGACACACGATATAGTATTGTATTAAGGATGAGAATGGTGGCTGTGTAAAGTCTGTAGAGCTGTAGTAAAAAGCTTTAGTAGCTTTAGTGGCAGGTTATTTTCTTGCCTCCTTGACACATATCGAAACACTGTTTACTTGTCTGACCAAGTATTGACCTACATGAACGTATTCAGTTTGATGTATACAAGCACACGTCCTATTAATATTCGGGTCAGATATCCGTGGTCAGATATCCGTTACCTTTCCACTAAATGTACTTGGTATATTTGATTTCATACATGTACTCAAAGAGGAAAGATTGGCAGTTAAAGCACAGTTGAAAATATAAGTAAAAGCATTTACTTAAATGTATTGGCTTCTACCTGAATCTTTATCACAGTAGACATGAATTATTTAGATTTTGATTTAGATTTTGACCAATATTCTTTTTTAAGTTATGACATATTTCAATCTGGTACTTGATATATGATAAATGTTCGTAATATTTGATGATTAACTTTAATATCTTTTTGATAATTCGATTGTCGTCCATGTTTACTAGTCATTTCCATTGTCTCGGGCATGTTTACTAGTCATTTCCATTGTCTCGGGATATTTGATTGTCTGGCGGAACCCAACCCAACGCATGTTTCTATGTAAACCTGGATTAGAAGCTCATTTATGTACATCAAGAAAAATCTATAATTCTGTTTGTGTATCGTATCCGGTTTTGAATAACACCTATTTTTTCAATACATCCGTGGCATAATCCATGATATGCACAATTTACTGTTGTATAACATTATGTAAGAGTAATTCAGTGATAAAGTCATTTCTGCTGTAAGTCTTTGATACAATACTTTAAAAGGGGGCCTCTGTGGCCGAGTGGTTAAAGTCATTGACTTGCAATCTCTCAGACCCATCGCTGTGGGCTCGAATCTCTTTCTGGGCACTTTTCATACGAGGAAGCTTTCCATCTGGCTTGCGTTAGGTCGGTTGTTCTACCCGGGTCGCAATCTGTGCCTGAAATAAGGTACAGAGGTCCCCCGGGGTCTTCCTCTACTTGTAATTAGCTGGACGTTGCGATATGACTGAAATACTGTCAAACGACGGTTAATTCTAAACAACCAAACAAACAATATTTTAAAATATCACAGTACTTATAATTTAACCTGTATATGCACCACAATATACGTACAGACTGACCTTTATTCGAAACGGATTTGTCACGTGTAGTTCATGAAGTTCATTGAATCAATTTGCATCGACCTCATATCTCACAACATGAAGCCGGGATAAAGAGAAGAGGACAACATCTACCTGCAATATATGCACTAGATACCACCTATGCACTAGATATATATCTACTTCATGTGTGCATACAACCGTACGTTTACCTGTATCCCTACATGGATGTGCAAGTATCTATCTGTAGCTGAATAGCATGTACATAAGTATGTAGTCTGGTTGTACCCTGATATGGATGTGCAAGTATCTATCTGAGCTGAATAACAAGTGCATATGTATACAGTCTGGTTGTACCCTGATATGGATGTGCAAGTATCTATCTTTAGCTGAATAACATAAACATAAGAATGTAGTCTGGTTGTACCCTGATATGAATGTTCAAGTATCCATCTGTAGCTGAATAACAAGTGCATATGTATGCAGTCTGGTTGTACCCTGATATGGATGTGCAAGTATTTATTTATAGCTGAATAACATGTACATAGGAATGTAGTCTGATTGTACCCCGGAATGGATGTGCAAGTATCTATCTGTAGCTGAATAACAAGTACATAAGTATGTAGTCTAGTTGTACCCCGGAATGGATGTGCAAGTATCTATCTGTAGCTGAATAACATGTACATAAGTATGTAGTCTGGTTGTACCCTGATACGGATGTGCAAGTATCTATCTGTAGCTGAATAACAAGTGCATATGTATACAGTCTGGTTGTACCCTGATATGGATTTACAAGTATCTATCTTTAGCTGAATAACATAAACGTAAGAATATAGTCTAGTTGTACCCTGATATGGATGTTCAAGTATCTATCTGTAGCTGAATAACAAGTGCATACGTATGCAGTCTGGTTGTACCCTGATATGGATGTGCAAGTATCTATCTGTGTGTTACAGGATGATGTTACAGGTTAATTATTTATTTTCAATGGTGGACTGAAACCTGTTTTCTAGCGTAATACTCGGCTATTTCCGGACGTTTACGACTAACATCACCTTTTGTTATGTTAATTGTTCGAAGTG
>JAULCC010168785.1:3976-21378 GCA_032358795.1 Nuttallia obscurata
AAACTATAGATAAAAATACCAAATAAGAAATTGGTTATGAGCCTATGTTAAACTATGGATAAAAAACATGTCAGCAATGGGATATGAGCCTTAGTTAAACTATTGATAAAATTATCAGATGAGCAATGTGATATGAACCTTTTTTAAACTATGGATAAAAACACCAGGTGAGCAATGTGATATGGGCCGATGTAAAACTACGAATAAAAATACCAGGTAAGCAATGGGTTTTGAGCTTATGTTTTACTATGGATAAAAAAACCAGGTCAGTAATGGATGATGAGCCTATATCAAACTATGGATAAATTCCAGAGGAGCAATGTGATATGAGCCTTTGTTAAACTATGGATAAAAATACCATGTAAGCAATTGATTATGAGCCTATGTTAAACTATGTATAAAAATACAATGTAGGCAATGAGATATGAGACGATGTTAAACAATGGATAAAAATACCAGGTGAGCAATGGGTTATGAGCCTATGTTAAACTATGGATAAAAATACCAGGTGAACAATTGGATATGAGCCCATGTTAAACTATGAATAAAAATACCAGGTTAGCAATGTGATATGAGCCGATGTTAAAATATTGATAAAAAAAAACCAGGCAATCAATTGTTTGTGAGCTTATGTTGAACTTTGGATAAAAAACCAGGTAAGCAATGGGTTATGAGCCTTTGTTAAACTTTGGATAAAAATACAAGGTGAGCAATGGTTTATTAGCCTATGTTAAACTATGGATAATAATACCAGGTGATCATGGGTTATGAGCCTATGCTAAACTATAGATAAAAATACCAGATAAGAAATTGGTATGAGCCTTTTTTAAACTATGGATAAAAAACCCAGGTCAGCAATGGGTTATGTGCCTAAGTTAAACTATGGATAAAAATATCAGGTGAGCAATGGGTTATTAACCTCTGTTAAACAATGGATAAAAATATCTGGTATGCAATGGGTTATGAGCCTATGTTAAATTATGGATAAAAATACCAGGTGAGCAGTGAGATCTGAGCCCGTGTTAAACTATGGATAATAATACCAGGTGAGCATGGGTTATGAGCCTATGTTGAACTATAGATAAAAATACCAGATAAGAAATTGGTTATGAGCCTATTTTAAACTAGGAGTAAAAAACCAGGTCAGCAATGGGTTATGAGCCTAAGTTAAATTATAGATAAATATATCAGATAAGAAATTGGATTATGAGCCTATGTTAAACTATGGATAAAAAAATGTCAGCAATGCGATATGAGCCTTTGTTAAACTATGGATAAAATTATCAGATAAAAAAATTGATATGAACCTTTTTTAAACTATGGATAAAAATTCCAGGTTAGCAATATGATATGAGCCGATGTTAAACTATGGATAAAAAGACCAGGTAAGCAATGGGATTTGAGCTTATGTTTAACTATGGATAAAAAGACCAGGTCAGCAATGGATTATGAGCCTATATCAGACTATGGATAAATTCCAGATGAGCAATGTGATATGAGCCTTTGTTAAACTATGTATAAAAATACCATGTAGGCATTGAGATATGAGACGAAGTTAAACAATGGATAAAAATACCAGGTGAGCAATTGGTTATAAGCCTATGTTAAACTATAAAAAAATACCAGGTGAACAATTGGATATAAGCCCATGTTAAACTATGAATAAAAATACCAGGTGAACAATTGGATTTGAGCCCATGTTAAACTGTGAATAAAAATACCAGGTGAACAATTGGATATGAGCCCATACTAGTTAAACTATGAAAAGAATACAGGTAAACAATTGGATATGAGCCCATGTTAAACTATGAATAAAAAACCAGTTGAGCAATTTGATATAAGCCATTGTTATTATATGAAAAAAAAATACCAGGTGTGCAATTTGATAGAATCCATTGTTAAACGTTGAAAAAAATACCAGGTGGACAATTGTATATATGCCGATGTTAAACAATGAATAAAAATAGCAGGTAAGCAATTGGATATAAGCAATTGTTAAACTATGGATAAAAATACCAGGTGAGCAATGGGTTATGAGCCTTTGTTAATTTTGGATAAATTTCCAGGTAAGCAATCTGATATGAGCCTTTGTTAAACCATGGATAAAATTACCAGATGAGCAATATGATATGAGCCAATGTTAAACTATGGAAAGAATAAAATTACAAGATGAGCAATGTGATATGAGCTTTTGTGAATCTATGAATAAAAATACCAGATGAGCAATTTGATATGAGCCTTTGTAAAACTATGGATAAAAATACCAGGTGAACAATGTAATATGAGCCTCTGTTAAACTATGGATAAAAATACCAGATGAGCAATGTGATATGTACCTTTGTTAAGCTATGGATAAAAAGTCTAGGTGAACAATGTACATGTAATATTAGCCTTTCTTAAACCATGGAAACAATTACCAGATGAGCAATGTGATTTGAGCCTTTGTTTAACTATGGATAAAATTAGCAGGTGTGCAATGGGATATGAGCCTATGATAAACTATGGATAATAAACCAGGTCAGCAATTGGATATGAACCGATGTTAAAATATGGATAAAATTACAGCTGAGCAATGGGATATGAGCCTTTGTTAAACCATGGATAAAAATACCAGGTGAGCAACGGGTTATGAGCCTATGTTAAACTATGGATAAAAATAACAGCTGAGCAATGTTATTTGAGCCTTTGTTAAACTATGGATAAAATTACAAGATGAGCAATGAGATACGAGCCTTTGTTAAACTATGGATACAAATACCAGGTGAGCAATGAGATATAGGCTTATGTTAGACTATGGATAAAAATACGAGGTAAGCAATGTCATATGAGCCGATGTTAAACTAAGGATAAAAACACAGGTGAGCAATTGGATATGAGCCTATACTTAACTATGAATGAAAATACTAGGTCAGCAATATGTTATAAGCCATTGTTAAACTATGAAAAAAATACCAGGTGAACAATGGGTTATGAGCATATGTTAAATTATGTATAAAAATACCAGGTGAGCAATGTGATATGAGCCGATGTTATGCTATAGATAAAAATATGAGCAATTTAATATAAGCCATTGTTAAACTTTGAAAAGAAAATAACTGGTGAACAATTAGATATGAGCCGATGTTAAACTATGGATACAAATACCAGGTGAGCAATGGGTTATGAGCCTTTGTTAAGCAAAGATAAAATTACCAGGTGAGCAATTGGATATGAGCCGATGCTAATCTATGGATAAAAATACCATGTACCACACTTTTACATGCTACCATATATGTATAGCACAGTGTGCACCGATTTTAATTAATGATACTTGTTGCATACATGGTTGTATTTAACACATTGGTGGTATCAATTCCCTTGCTCCGTAATTAGTGTTTTATAAACTGAATATCGCTTCAGTTTTAATTTATTTCCATGTTTAATTAAACGCGGTCACTAAAGTAATTATTAGCCTTGCCTAAATAGGAAGATTGTCTAGTCATCTAATAATTATTGATACTAGGAAAAGACTCACGAAAGGTACTTTATGCAGCCAATATATTAATCAACCTTTCCACTAAATGTAAAGCTGAATTGCATATCTAGATTTTAAAAACATGTTTTCTTTTAAAGTTCACCAAACACCAGAGCATGGAGTCTTCGCAGAGGAAGTGCTACCATTACAAGAAACTCAATCAAAGAAACCAGAAAAATGCGTCTCGGATGCCACCAGAACGGTACCTTAAACCTGTTGTTATATTTTACAAATGCATGCAGTACCTTTGAAAAAACACACACACATACATACACGATTATACAGAGGTGATTAAGTATCAGGTTATTAAAAATAAACATGTATATTTATGTATTAATGTTAAATGGTGTAATCTGGTGCACAATCATGTATTTTGATTATCTGCAAAGCAATTTGTGTAATGTTTTGATGCGTCAGTTCGCAATGTTTAATTGTGCTTATTTATGTCTTTGTTTGTCCTTTGAATTATGTATGTTTATACTCTGTATAGAATTTGTATTAGTGTTTTGTGTATTCTACCTTTTTGGTATACATGTTATGATTTGTGTACTCTTCATTAATGGAGGCTAATAAAGAATATATTACTTTTTCACACACACACACACACACACACACACACACACACACACACACGAGGGAAACATTGTTGATAGAGTGTAAGTTACAGATTAAAGAACATGTCACAATAAAACAGAGCCAAATGGTTTAATTTCCGAAGGCTTTTAAGTTATCCTTTATAGTATGAAGTATATTTATTAAGAACTATAAACACTGTTTTCATTTGCATAAAAATCCCAAAACAGAAATAATCTTCATTTTTCTGCTATTCTACATTTTGCAATAAATTTTAATTTTGTTCCAACAGAAACACAGTTCTTTGTATATTTGATATGAATAGGTTGAAGCAAAATTTGAAACAATTTATATTTGCACGAAAGGCTTTTTAAATACATCATTGTGCTGTGTTTGATATGAAATTTTGCCTAAAAGATTTTTAATCTTTTTATCATTCAGTATTTAAAAGATTTGTTTATCTTATCTTTGTTTAAAAATTACATTATTTTATATCATTCAAGCGCTGGAACTTACACATACAATAATTCTATAATGTGAATATTGCCTTCAGCTGAATTTATGAAGGAAACCTTCGACTCGGCAGCAAACTTGTAATGTCGTTTTAGTTTAACTGAACTAGAATAATGTTTTGAGAAAATTCTACTAGATATTATTGTTTTTATTTCAGATATGGAAAAAATAATACCCCACGTTCAAAACCTGCAAAATGAAATCGAAGGAACAAAAGCAGCTGTTGGGAAATTAGAAAGGAAAGTTACAAAAATAGGACAAGACATAAGTGCCATAGATAGAAACATGAGAGAAATTCTCAAACACCTTACTAACGTGTCTAAAATGTCCCCCTTAGAACCTTTATTCCCGGCAACGCCAAATACCCCGTTTTCATCAAGTAGTCATTTCAATTTTGAAGACACCGGTAGTAAGGGTTATGTAGGAGTAGACATAGACTTTCGACAAGGGGATATGCTCTTTTCTTCTTCGAAAGAACTGTTAGAAGACACACGCGGTTCAAAAGGAAGTAAGAAATTTGTCGGTGAGTTACCATTACTGCTAAACCCGCATGATGCATTGACACGCCGACATAGTGATGGGCCTATAACTGGTTCAAGGAGCAAAGGAAACGGCTCAATCACGTCGGCTAAAAGTGATCATTCCATTCAAAATATTTTTCATACCGATGAATCATGTAGTTCAAGAATTCCAATGCAAACATATGATAAGTGTGGTACGGACTATGTGATAGGTACTAGTAGTCAGTATGAACAATCTCCTGTAGAAAAAAATGACGTAGCCAAACGCTGCGAGAAACTAAGTGGTACTGGGAATGACCTCATAATCGGGCTTGAAGAAATTCATTCCAGTGGATGTTTTAATTCGGACCGTAGACGGCGCAGCGAAACTGTCAGCACTGTTCGGGGGAAAACTAAACCTTGTGATAGAAAAGTTAGAAAGAGTATTACATGCGGAAATTTAAAAAATATTCCAACATTACGAATAGAAACAAGTGATAACCGTGTATCCGACGGCTCACAAAAGGACGAGCTTTATTCACCAAGGACAGGAAGCGACAATGAAAAGTTATATATAGATACAGACAGATGTAATGAATCGATGGACAATTATGTTACGACAGGTACGTCACATAAGAAAAGTAGTAGTTGTCATGAAATAAAATCAAAACAGTACAACCAGAAAGATGAAAGTTTGGAATCGAAATCGAAAAGCTGCGATATTCTCGTGACGGAATTCGGAGCATCAGCACCAAATGACGTCAAAACTGTTCACATAAGGTCAAAGGGAGATTCATACAAATGTGTTTCAAAGAAGACATTAATGTCACTTAACACAGTGTATCCACATGATGCAGAAGCAAATGACATTAATTGTGATCCAAGTAATCTAGATGATTACTCTGTTGAAGACGATAGTTCAAACGTTGAAACAGATACTTGTAGGGAGTCTTCAAACCTGGAACAGGTTAAGTCTGATTCAGGAAATGTTAGTCTGCTGGACAATATTGACAGTGAAATGGAAATGAACTTGAGCGAAAATTCCAGTGCAGCGTGCAAACGAAAAAGTCCTGTAGTAGAATTTATTCATCTAGAGTCAGTACATCTTGAAGGCAAAGGTGGCATTACTGACCGAAAAAACACTAATGCTTATTCAGATAGCACAGAAGTGTCCCCCGACTCTGTGACAGATATAACAGAAAGCCTTCAAACTGACAGTGTTAGAACAGATGATGAAACTATTGTTGATTTAGAATCAGGAGAGGATGTAATGAGAGCGTTACAAAATATGGAAGACGGTCTTCTGCGGACAACGGATTTGTAACATGCTGCATTGAATAGGAATGGTAAAATCGAGATGATATTGATCGATTATACACATTAACGTTTGATTTATCTAACATGTGTTTTATACGGGATATTTGATACTGCGTGACTGCGTTAGCATTGTCAATAAGATATGGAGTTTCTGTGATGATTTAGAATGTTTATACTGCTTTTCTGTCTGTAACCATTGTATTGTTGTCCATCCTAACAGAAGAGCTGGAGTTAAACTAAACTTATGCACAGCTTCACATTACTTTTTTAGGATATTCATAGTGTTTATGTTGTTTTAAATAAGGTAAATTGATGAAAGAAGTATCTGAAAAGCTCTTGTTTTGAAACTTAAACTTAAGAAATGTATGTTAGTGGCACTCTAAGACGTCGAATGAGGACATGAGGAATAGACTTTTATTCCGAAACGTCTTTCACAATTGTATCGAATTTCGGAAATCTCACAGACCATTTTATTAAGTACTTTTGTAAAACTTCTTATGCCTACAAGAGGAAAAACTGCTAATTTGAATTGAAAAGTGATCGCAATTGATATTATCTATCCAAAATGTTTTATCAAGGTTTTAAAGGTATACTAAAGATCAAACTCGAAATAGTTTGCGTACTTGTTTGCAAGTCAAACGAAGTGTATATCGCAGTATTGGGTATCTTAAGATATTACTTAAATAACAAGAAACGCAGTGACACATTATAGATCAAGTTTTCATAAGCACATAATCGGTGACATTCTGGACGCTGTCGAAACAGACCGAAACTATTTCAGACTTGCTCATAATTAATCGGAAATTGCTCATTTACACATTATATGCTAACACGCACATGACATAACACGCTTTGCGATACTCAATGTGGTACACTTTGAATAATACAAATTAATTAAATCACATCACAAGATGCATTCGTGATGTTTCGCCGCGAATGGAGGGCGTCCGAAATACCTACAGAGCTGTGGAATGTAAACGATACCTTAGACTGCTGTTACATTAAAAAAAATAAGGAAATGCACGATGATATATCGATTACAAGTAGTGGATGGACTTTTACGTAGTAAACTACATGTGTTCAGTGGTAATCTATATTCACGAATATGCACATGTACACACAATAAGGCAATGTTTACAATTGTTGAGCTTAAGCATGATGTGTACATTTTAAAACACAAGACATACTTTACAAATGACAGCGATTAAAATAAATATTTTTTAACGTCTAGCAAGCCTTTCGTTGGTTATAACAATAATAAGATGGTTCTACATTGAAGTGGTGAGCCCATTATACATGTATATGTCAGTGAAGTAGTTTACAGATATAGTTGTAATGACTTTCGGAATATAATAATATTTGATGGAAACATCTTTATACCAGTGTGAATAACCATGGATTAGTTATGAAACATTCTTTAAATGGTAGGTAAATGTATATGTTAAACATTTAAATCGAAAGCAGTATTCTTCATCATTTTCGAGATGCATAATCTGTTAATTCAAATTTGACAGTTAACAAGGCTTGCTTTTTAAAACTGATGTTGTTAAGAAATGTATAACAGGTGCATTTTCAGTGATAAGCATAGCATCATATATGCAAAAAACATTCAAAATAATTCGAGAAACAAATGTTCAAGAGCAAACTTAGAAAGGTGTTTTACGTTTTGAATATCGCTACAATGTACTGATATTAAAATACGCCAACATTCTCTTATATATACATTGATAGTCATGTTGAAGAGCAGGAAACATATATAGCTTGCGAGACATGTCGGAGAGCAGGAAACAGATATACATCCTTAGACATGTCGGAGAGCATGAAACAGCTTATCGGAGAACAGGGACACATACATTGAAAGGCGTGTTGAAGAATAAAGAACAGAAATACATTAAGAGACATGTCAGAGTAGGGAACAGATATACATTGAGAGACAAGTCCAAGAACAGTGGATATTTACACTGAGAGACGTGTCGAGGAATAGGGTACAGATATGCGTTGAGAGACATGTCGGAGAGCTGGGAACAGAAATATATTGAAAGACATATCGAAAAGCAGGGAACAGAAATACATTGAGGTGCATGTTAGAGAGCAGGTTACAAATATACATTGAGAGACATGTCGGAGAGCTGGTGACATATAAACATTTAGAGACATGTCGGAGAGCAGGGAATAGATATACATTGAGCAACATGTCGGAAAGCTGGGAACAGAAATAAATTGCAAGACATATCGGATAGCAGGGAACAGATATACATTGAGAGTCAAGTCGGAGAGCTGGGAACAGATATACATTGTTAGACATGCCGGAGAGCATGAAACAGCTATACATTGAGATACATGTCGGAGAGCAGGGAATAGATAAACATTGAGAGACATGTCGGAGAGCAGGGTACAGATATACATTGACAGACATGTCGGAGAGCAGGGTACAGATATACATTGAGAAACATGTCGAGGTTGTGTTGTTTGTTTACATTTGCATTGCCTGTGTCCATGGTGCATTTAGATTTATGGCAATGTTTAAGTTTCAATATAACACAATGCCTGCCCATTGTGTTTAAAAATAAAAATATGTCTACTCATCACTATTCGACTTGCATTGCCTTTTTAACCAAAGATGCACATTTTTTTTTTTATTAAAAGACCGGTTTCGAACTCAAATAATGTATTGCCAACAGCGTAGACGGAGTACGCTTTGCTAGTTTCCAAATGTGTATAAGTAGTTAGACAGACGATCTAAATTTAATATGACTAATCATATCGTAATCTGTATCCTATGGTAATGTCATGTCCTGCTTTTCTTCAAGTAAAGCATTATTTAATAATTGTATCACTTTTTTGAAGTTTTCTGAATTGTTTTCACTAAATGATTACATGTAAGTCGTATTGTACTAGCATATGTGTTTATTTTTGCATTATAACATCATGTGTAAAATACTAAAATTTGAAAATGAGGGTTTACATTTTCTTTCTGAAAATATAGAAAAGTTCTATAAGATGTTATTTAATCAGACACAGACAGACATGTACTCATATTCTCATGCTATTTTGTTGGAAACACTTGTCATGTAAGGTAAGTAGTAGTAGTCAACATTTCATATGTCAAAAACATAAATTATTCGCTGCTGATTTATAAACACTTTCTTTGGCACTTTTCTTTTTGTAAGAGAGTTGTGTGCATTAGTCAATCATGTATATATCTTGTGTGCGTCTTCATAGAAAATTTCAGTGTATTCTCCTTTTTTTAGATGTTGTTTAGATTTCTTAAATGATATCAAAGAGATGCAAACCTTAAGAATTAAGAACTGCGGATGTAACTTGAAATATGGTCAATCATACTTAAATGGCAAAATTGTGTTCAATAGAAATTTTAAATCCAAAAGATGGAGAAAGTATTATTATTCTACATCAGTAAATGTTCAGCTATAACTTACCCTAAATTTAGGTAGACAGCAGTAGTAAACGTAAGTGTTAATATCGTCGACAACGGTATAAGTGTCTTTTGTAAATGCCGTCGACAACGGTATTCGTGTCTTTGGTTAATGTCGTCGACAACGGTATCCGTGTCTTTTGTTAATGTCATCGACAACGGTATCCGAGTCTTTTGTAAATGTCGTCGACAACGGTATCCGTGTCTTTTGTTAATGTCGTTGACAACGGTATCCGTGTCTTTTGTTAACGTCGTTGACAACGGTATCCGTGTCTTTTGTTAATGTCGTCGACAACAGTATCCGTGTCTTTTGTTAATGACGTCGACAACGGTAATCGTGTCTTTTGCTAATGTCGTTGACAACTGTATCCGTGTCTTTTGTTCATGTCGTCGACAACGGTATCCGTGTCTTTTGTAAATGTCGTCGACAACTATACCCCTGTCTTTTGTTAATGTCGTCGACAACGGTATCCGTGTCTTTTGTTAATGTCGTCGACAACGTTATCCGTGACTTTTGTTAATGCCGTCGGCAACGGCATCTCTGTCTTTTGTTAATGTCGTCGACAACGGTATCCGTGTCTTTCGTTAATGTCGTCGACAACTGTATCCCTGTCTTTTGTGAATGTCGTCGACAACACTATCTATGTCTTTTGTTAATGTCGTCGACAACGGTATCTGTGTATTTCGTTAATGTCGTCGACAACGTTATCCGTGTCTTTTGTTAAAGTCGTCGACAACGGTATCTGTGTCTTTTGTTAACGCGTCGACAACGGTAATCGTGTCTTTTGTTAATGTCGTTGACAACTGTATCCGTGTCTTTTGTTTATGTCTTCGACAACGGTATCTGTGTCTTTTGTTAATCTCGTCAACAAATGTATCCCTGTCTTTTGCTAAGTTCGTCCATAACGGTTTCCGTGTTTTGTTAATGTCGTCGACAACGGCATCCCTGTCTTTTTTAGGAGCGTGGATGTCCTTCTTTTTCTCGATATTTAAAGCGCCACCTGCACAGGCAGCAAGAAACTTTTTTCTTGCTGATCCGCTTCTAGCTCTGTGTAGACCGGATATTTTGCTTTGAATACCCAGTACACAGAATCCCTCGAATCGTTTTCCGGACATTCCAAATATTTTCCCGCGAAATTTGAAAAAGATATCTTGGTTGCACAACCGAGTTACGAAAAAAGTAACAAATATAAAACAACTATTTCAGAAGGGTTTCTTTCGGGGGTTTATGCACACTTTAGCTTAAAGTGAGTTATTTTGTTAATTTAAAACCTATTTTCCAAAAATATTGACTACGATTGACCACCATTGATATTGTTTTTAAATTTAGTTTAAATGTTTATATTTTTCTGCAGCAGGTTTCAGATGCCGTCATTGCATGTGTATGTGTTTTGCAACACTGTTGTTCTCTATATCTAATTGACCTCAGTAGAAGATTTAAGGGTGAGTTTATTATCTGCTATTGTCGTTTGATCCTTGTAATAGTTATTTTTGTATATGTGACGTTAACTGTTTTCATGGCGTCCTATGCACCTTAATGTACAACTACTTCTGGATTCCTAGAATGACGTCATTTTTTCTGAATTGTTATGACTTGAACACAATGGAATTATAAATTGCTAAAGAATATGAATATATTTTCAGCTCATCTGAGTTTTTAAAAAAACAAATGATGAGTTGTTGTCGTTATCTAATCATCGTTGGTGTCGGCGTTGCAGCTTGGTTACGTTTTTTGTTTAGGTCCACTTTTTGTCTAATTGGTCAAAGATATTGCTTTCAAACGTGTATAACAAGTGTTCTATACTTTTGCTGGTATTGTGCATGAAATATATACCTTTTTGAAAAATATCATTTCTTGGTTAAGTTTTACTTTGCGGCCCAGTTTTTGTAGTGAACCTTCAAAATTATTGCTTTGAAACCTAAACCACTTTATCATTATAATAAGAGTGTTTGGTATAGCAAGTTACACAACTCTAGCCTGCATTTTGCAAAAAATTGTGGGCCTTTTTGTACTTAAAATTGTTGTTTGTCGGTTATTTTTTGTGTTTAGGTCCATCGTTATCCTAACTGTCAAAACTATTGCTTTCAAACATGTAACACATTTTAACCATAATGACTTGACTTTGTAGGACAGGTGACATAACTCTAGTATTTTGTAACAGTTATGGACCTATTTTGACCTACTTATTGTTGTTTTTGTGGTTACGTTTTATTTTTAGATCAACCTTCCTCCTGAATGGTCTTTTGTTTGTATGTTTTATTCGGAATTTAACGTCGGCTTAACAGTATTTCAGTCATATCGCGACGTCCAGCTAATTTTCTTAGATATTGATTTTAAATGTGCAACATTTATTTATTATTATCAGTCGATTATGCAACACAAGTAACCTAACTCTTGCTGGTATTTAGCATTAATCATCGGCCTTTTTGGACTGAAAACATATATTGCTTCTTTGTTAAGTTAAATGTTAAGGTCCACAATTTGCTATTGTTATTTGCTATTGCTTTGAAACGTTAACCACATAGTTTTTTAACATAATATACTTGAGTAAAGCAAGTTAACTTATCTAGCTTGCATTTTGTAGGAATTATAGGCTGTTTGGATTTCGAAAGTGTTGTTTTTTAGTAAAATGATTGGTAAACCATCAGAGCAATTTCTTTGAAACTACTCACTATAATAAAATTAATTTAATGACTCTAGTTTGATTTCTGATAATGGTCTTTTTGAAATTAGTATTTTCTGTCTTGGTTAGTACAGCTTTGTAAATCTGAACTTTTTAAGTTAATGCTTAGTCACTAGGAGCATTTGTTTACATGTGTGATCATTATTCATTATCATTTTGACTGTGGTACAAGAACAAACATTGCTTTTCGTTAGAGAAAAGAACCTTTTTTAATTAATATAAAACCTAGTTCTTAGTAAAGTCATCTGTTCTCCATATGTTTCACATAATAACTATTATAAGATTACAACGTTTTACATGTTAACCAACTTTTTTTTGTGGTTTGCTATACCTTTGACAAACTTTTCAAATGCAATGAAATATTTTTATTATCAAATATTCATTATTTATCAAAGATAAAAACTATTCTCATTAAATATTGTGTTTTATCAACTCTATTCTTGGAAAGGTTTAATCCATTTCATTTGAATGATTATTAAAAGTAACAAAATCTTTTTCATAATATTGAAATTTATCTGGACAGAATTATAGTTTATCCATTAAGGCATCAGCTCCCCTAAAGTCTTCTGTGATGTGCATGATTAACTTTGTTACAGGTACGAACATCAGATGAGCGTCTGCAAGGAGGTGCTCTATCTGAATATTGTATATGTATAAAATCTAAACAGTTTAATGATATATGACATTCTTGACGTCCTTTACTGCTGTTACTAGTAGTAATCATTGTGATTGGTATTTGTAATTGTGAACATTTTTGAAATACTTTTTTATCGAACTGTATATATATTAGTTTATTGCAAAGTTCAAGCTTGTTAAGAAGTGTTGTCACTGTACAGCATCATTTTTATTGATCGACACAAATAATGTTTAGTTAGTATTATCAGTCTTATTTAAGTTGTGTCAGTTAGCCGTCCAAATGCGAGTTTTGTTAATATCTGCGTCCAAGCTACAGTCCTAGACAAACAGATGAGCATGTTTATAATGATATTACCTTGTAGCTATAATGAATATGCTACGAGCTTGTCCTAAGCAACAAGGTGAAGTGTTTATGGCACATATAAATAAACAGTATGACTGAGAGAAAACCCTGACTGAAAACTGCAAACACAAATACAAATGCAATTGTTTATAAGTTCTAATTCGATTTGAAATCCCCAGAGGAATATAACGTAATATAACCCAGCATTGATAATGCAAAAAGACAATAAAGCTAGCATAAATCATAACCAATAGACATTGCATGAATTGGTTATGTTGAAAGAGATAATTAATAAAATCTTCAGTCCTCTATATTTATTTGAAACTTAAGCTCATTTGTCGTGTTTCAAATAAGAAACTAAATAACGAAATTTAGAATTTGGTTACATCACGCAACGGTTGTCATTTGAGAAAATGTCTTGGATATTGGCATATAATTTATAGTAGAACAAAGCTTATATGGACTGTGTGGAGTCGTTCTACATCTATAATGAATGTTTATTTTCCTTGCTGAATCGCAAACAAAATATGTTTTATTCAGCTGCCGCTTTAAAGGATTTATAAATTGTAAAATAATGCGTTTGGTAAAACGTACAAATGTTTATAGAATTAAACGTAAACAATTGAATTCAAGGCCCAACAATACTAGAGAATACTATACTGATGTTTTGTTTCTGCATGAACAGAAATAAGTTCATTAATAAATAGTAAAAATAAGATCTTTCTGAAGAAATAAACAAAGATTTCTGATCAATTACAAAATTGTCATTTTATCTTTTTTCTGATGAAATACTTTCTTTGTGTTATGTTGGGTCGTTTTGTTAATCAACAATACTCATTCCCGTCTCAGATATGTTCAGTTAATCAAACCAAATGAATATTGTGTATTGAATATCGGACTTTTCATGAACAACATATATGTTCAAAGTCCTTGTTAAAACCTTTTTTCAAAAATAGTGGTGTACATCCAGGTTTGTAAAGCAACAACAACAGTTTATATTTACAAAAAGACGTTGCTATGGAGATAGTTAACTGTTTGTACTACACACTTTTACAAATTTGTCAATTCAAAAGTGTATTTATCTAATGATTACTTTACGGCTGGGTGTAAAATTAACAAACATAAATCTATATTTTTAAGATTGTTTTAAACCATGATAGCGTCGCGAAAATTTCCAATCCAGGTCAACATCTTGTATGTCAACTGACGTCTTTGGAGCGTCTAGAAGTCTTTGCACTGCTATGAGTCCATCCTGAGAATTTTGTTAATGCAGTTATTTTATATAAACCACATAATGACTTTCGACCAATGAAATGAATCCATGCTACACGAACTTTCATAACTGTGGATCCTATATGTCCGACACTGGCGTCGTTAATGATGTTACATGTATAAGTGTTATATCAACTGCTTGCAGCATGTCTCATGGACAAAAATAATGTAGTTCGAATAATAAATATTTTTTTCTTTCATTTAAACACAACAACATTCATATATATATATATATGTGTGTGTGTGTGTGTGTGTGTGTGTGTGTGTGTGTTTACACATAACATTAAATTTCAAAGATGGTTCTTGTACATTTTATGATTTGTTCTATTTACATGATTTATATGTTTATATGTTTTCTACTATTTACATGGTTTATATGTTTTCTCCTATTTATATGGTTTATATGTTTTCTCCTATTTATATGGTTTATATGTTTTCTCCTATTTACGTGGTTTATATGTTTCATTCTTGAGCCACACAAAATGTTTCGGTATAATGTCATCATGACAGTTTTGCCAGTTTGTTAAATCTTTTTGCTGATTAATTGCTACCTTTTCCTTCGTAACTATGTGTATGATCAGCATCTATTTACACACCCACGTAACTTTGTTTATATGTGTATGATCAGCATTTGTTTACACACCCACGTAACTATGTGTATGATCAGCATCTATTTACTCACCCACGTAACTATGTGTATGATCAGAATCTATTTACACACCCACGTAACTATGTTTATGATCAGCATCTGTCTACACATCCAACCTTGTTATAGTTGTTATACTTTTAATTATATTTAAATTTAAGCATTACCTGTTAACATTTTCTATTTCAATGCTAATAAATAAGAGAATGACAATGTGGTCTTCTTATTGTCTTATAACCAAATGCTTATACCCGTAACTTGTTCTGATAAAGCAATTTATTCAAAGTCGAGCGATTATGACCATTGTCTTGAAATCGCTCAGCCCCTTATCGTTTTGGTTGGAGTCCAGGTCTTGCACAACATGTAAAAGGCGTAACTACTGTCGAAGTGACGTGAAATTCCAAACACTGCTTCTGTTTTAAAGGTTGCAAAAATAAAACATTACAAATTATACGCGGTCAAATAGACCAACCTCAACAAAATGAGTCCTTAATTCAAACCAAACTACTATATACGATTTGCTCACATAATGTTCAAGTGAGTTTCAACGAATTCTAAATTATAGTCTCTGGCTGGCTTAAACTGGATTAAGAACTTAACTGGTATGTCTGCATTCAGGTCTATGAACTATTCTTACATGAAAACCGTTACTGTATAGGATTAACGGAAATTCTTAGTTAATATTAAATGATATATGTTAATCCATAACAGTACAAAAACAGTAATCTTTACAATTTATGTCCATAGTAATATGAATATAAACAGTCAATGCAATTCTTCAGCTCTCGAACAAGACCATTTAAATCAGACTAAATTCAACATGTCAGTGGAAATACGTTTAGATTCCATTTCAAGTTTGTGGTACAATAAATGTGTAAGCTAGAATTATTTTTTTCCACATTTATATAGCACTCTTTTTCCTATTGATAGTTTGTTTGTTTGTTTGTTTAACGTCATTTTCTGCCAGCTAGGGCTAATGGACGCCCCAGAGAGAGGAAAGCGGATACACAGAACTCTTCTGTAGAGAACTATGCTTCTTTAACATGCCCAGTGTATAGCACTGATACACGTGGGGGGGGGGCTAAACCCCGGCCGGTCACTTTATCCTGACACCGACAAACCAGTCGAAAGGCTAACCCTAAATCCTGAGCGGCAAGGAGGGAAGCCATAACTACCATTTTTAAAGTCTTTGGTATGACCCGGCTGGGGATCGAACCCGCGGCCTCCCGCACCGACCCTATTGGAAGTACGCACAAAGGTGCTTTACATATTTTGCCCCGATCATCAGGTTGTAAGACGGCCGTTAACACATGGCGTAGACTACAATTACGACACATTGGCTTACACCTTCACCGGTACCCATTTATACACCTGTGTGGAGTGAAGTATACGTGGGATTAACTTTCTGTCCGGTAAAATCCGACGGCTCGGGCTAGATTTAAACCCAGGACCCATCGATTCTGATGCCTGTCGTCTTACCACTAGACCACCATCCCTCATTTCACATAGGAATGAAATATATGTCTATTCCAGACAATTCTTTACATTGATATATAATATATGAGTTATCCAAACTATGTAAAATGTTTAATTATTTTACATTATTTTACATTTAGATACGATACATTTCAAAACCAGTCAATACTTTAGATTGAGGTACAATATATATCTACAGTTAGAATAGTTAAGACAATATACAATATATGTGCGGGCCCCAAAAATATAAATACTGATACATCATTTGTAAGACAATTTATTAGATTAGAATTCAGTTTATCATCAATGTAAGCATGTGATAAAATAAAATGTTCTCTATATTACAAGAAAATACATACGCAAAATTCAAATATCAAACGTTTGTACTAAAAACAATAAATGAAACATACTTTCAAGGAAATTGACGTGAGTCATGTGAAGACAAATATACACCTGGAAATAAGTTAAGCACACCCCGGAAATTTTAAATTGGTT
>JAULCC010168786.1:0-13235 GCA_032358795.1 Nuttallia obscurata
TCACTCGACGCACGCCAAAAACGTAAACGACGTCAAATAACTGAACACATTAACGACGTCAAATAACTGAACACATTGAAGGCGTCTGCCTTTCTTCGTCTGACAACAACTTCGGAAACCAGTGCGCATTGACTTTCGGCATACCTATCTCTTTTGTACGGATCCCATTCTCAGTTGAAGGAGATTTGTCGAGATCAATTGTAATCTGTTTCAAAGTTTTCGTCTGTCTTCCCGCATGATACCCCTCACTGTTTCTCGAACACTTCATAGGAAGCTTTATTGCAGGCCTAACTTCTCTGTTATCGTCGTCAATTGATTTCATGCCATATCTATATCTTTTGTGCCATTTGTAGACGACTGCCGGGCCAAGCTCCTTCAAATTATCGCACGCTCTCATCTTTCAAGTAATTACAGCTGGTTGTATACCTTTTCTGACACAATATTTAATGATACTCCTTATTTCAATGTCTCCAGTTGACGTCATGACACCGGCACGGTTTCATTGACTGTTCAAATATACAAGTTGCTGTTTTTAAACCGGATGTAGTAAACAACGTTGAATTTTACGGAAATTACATCACGGGATTGACTTTGACCGTGTAAGATTTGCGCGGATTTTCGCCATTAAAAAGTGTAAAAATTGTGTTACTTTAGATGAATAAATTATACACATTATGGCTTGCGATTCAAATGCATTTCATGTACAAAGATGTAGTTGTCTCTTGCTTAACCCTTAGCCTGTTGAACAAATGCCGTCTGCTTAAACAGTCGTCTGCCTAGATTTTAAAATTTATCAGAATCGCCCAATATTTGGAGAAACAATTGGCCGAGTGTCAAACAGATTGGATCCTGATTAGACGCCGAGTTACTCGGTGTATTATCTGGATCCAAGCTGTTTGCAAAATCATTTACGGTCGCCCTTAGCAGGCTAAAGGTTAAAAGTTACAAGAAATATCAATTTTAGAAGTTACTGCACTATAGGATCTTGAAAATTGAAAATGTTGTTATTGTTGTTTTTGTTATGATTAAAGGTAACATACCCCGATAGTAGATCTAACAGACACCTCACTCAGATGTCTGTTGACAGCAAATAAGGCATCGCTACCATGTGTACAGAAATAATTTACAATAAAATACTTTAGACCATTTAGACCACAGTATTGTTTCTGGTCTCAAATGAATCAACATCTCAGGTTTTAGCAAACCCATAAATGATTTACAGAAATCAGTGTGCGTTTAATGTTTTTTTTCTGGCAAAACTCTCAAGAGATGATTGACATTGTCGTCCATGTCTTACCTGCAAACAGGAAAGTATAAATGCATAAGAAAATGATTTTCACATACTTTGAAATTATATCTCATGAATGGCGATATAGATGCTACTTTAAAGTGCAGTTGTATGCCCAATAAATATAAACTAAGTTAAGAGCAATCTATGGGGAAGGTATATTTAAAAATATTTCATGTTAACCTTAAACTCCTGCAAATAAAATTTAATACTTAGATCGGTAAAGACTTCTGAAATTTACTATATAAAATATCTTCACTTGTTTCCCTATCTTCTTCTCTCTCTGTCTCACTTTCTCACTATCTTTTTCTATCGTCTGTCTCTGTCTCATATCGGTCTATATCTCTCTGTCTGTATGGCTTTCTCCCCACTTTCTCTCTCTCTGTATCCTTCTATTGTGTTTAAATAGTTTATTGAATTTTTTTGACTTTATGTTTTGCGACATTTCACATTAATGGTGAGTTCAGATGTCTCAGAATAAACAGTTTTTGTATAATTACAGCCAGAACCAGATCAATACAAGACAGTTCTAGAATTGAAAATGTAATTAGACTTCAAATTAAATAAAGTAAAATCTTTCTGCCTCTTTTATTATTCTAATACTGGTAAACTTACAATGATGTGCATGTTTCAGGTATAGACGTATTTTCCCCCCGAAAGAAATATTGTAGCGTTACTGTATCTGTACGAAATCATCTTTATTTTCAATCATGTGTGCAATGTTTTGACTGTCCCATGTTGGATTTTATTAAAATCTGGTTCCCACAGGTATTCATCACAGGTATAGGCTAATTGACAAAATTTCTCTTGTATTCTCAGTCGTTGGGAACGGACCCCGGTACATTATCAAAGCTCCACACTCATTTGCGAAATGTTAACATGTTCGAATTTTTTCTCACTTGTCTTGGTATGTTATGCAACAGTGATATTTAATTGGCGGTGTTAATACCGTTGGGGCTCATTCGTCTCGACGACACATGTTTCACTAAAGTTCTAACTCCAGATTTTTCGACGGACCCCCTCAAATGCATTTTCATCAAAATTAAATCATAATATTTTCATTTCAGCACCTACTGAACTTGTAACTTGAAAGGAACTAATTCGGCTGAGCATTACTTTATTTCAATAGGGGATATAACTAATTTGTCTAATTCCTGTAATATAATCTGTTCATTACAATGACTGTCACGTCTAGAGGCGAACATGGAAAACTTGATTGACGTTTTACATTAATCTTGTCTTATGCAGAATATGCATATGTATGACAGTAAGGTTTCCTAACGTACAGGAAAATAACCATTTTAGCTCCGATAAGGCAAGTCTCAATGCAATGTGGGATAGTGTTATCACACCATCTCGGACAGTTGGTGCATGAGACAATGCAACTAACAATTATCAGAAGTGTCACGCATGAAGTCAAACCGCATCCAAGTTGATAACCGCATCTCTTTTAGTAATTTTAGTAATTTATACTTTAGTCGAATTAAATGTGCATTTTGGTAGAAGGGTCAACAACATAAAAATGGCAATTTTCGCGGTTATGGCTCTTCGTTTTCTCTCTTCGTTTTCCCTTGAAATTTTCTATAAAAACACTAGCAGTAAAGTTTGCACGATATGAGTACTTCAAGTATTTTATCTTATTTTATTTCAATTTTATTCTTTCTTTTGAGTTAAGACATTGGTCAGGTTAACTCCTGGGCATGTTTGTTTGACAGAAATTACTAGGATTACTAGGAAATTAATAGGTTCTTTATCATACTATTATGATGGCGATATACCACGTCAAGTCATGTCAAAGTATATATTGACCTTACCAAATAAGTTTATATACATATATTATAAGTGATAACTATGAAAATATACACACATTTCTGTAAAACATAGACAACGTATTTAAATTAATAAGATAGCTTATGGAAATTGACACGACGCGCAGACATGCCAATTTAATGATCTTTTATAACTCAGTGGTTTAGTTTGTTTGTTTGTTTATTTGGAATATAACGTCGCTTTAACAGTATTAGAGTCATATCGCGACGTCCAGCTAATTACAGATGGAGGAAGACCCCGGGGGACCTCTATGCACTATTTCAGGCACAGAGCGCACCCGGGTAGAACCACCGACCTACCGCAAGCCAGCTGGAAGGCTTCCTCACTTAAAAAATCCGAAGTGCCCAGACCGGGATTCTGACAGCGGTGAGGGGCTGAGAGATTGAAAGTTAACGACTATAACCACTCGGCCACGGAGGTCCCCCCACCCCCCAGTGGTTTTTTAGATATTACGTGTGATACTTTTTGTTACAAATTTTGTATGTTACTATTCGTCAGGATGTACAACGACGAGACTCTCATAGTTTATGCATATATTTAATAGGTATATCTATCTATCCATATCAGTAAAAACACGTCCAGTAGAACAAACTGTCAAACAAAGTAAAGTTATAACTTATCAAAGTTATTGGTGTTAAAAGTGATTTATCACATGACGTTGCTTATTTCCGGTGTAATATAATCATCACGTATTTTCTTATACAAACGACACGTTACATATAAGAACCGATTTACTCGACCTATATATTCATCCGCGACATAGTTTACAGAATAAACTAACCGTTGCTTTAAAGTTAAAATTTAATTTTTCTATTTGTTAAAGTTTTAAGTTTTGTGCAGCTTCGAATTCTAGACAGGGGTTTGATAAACTTTTTCTACTAAAATGTGAATCTACTGTTTTTGTTCATGATTATCAATAGATTTACCATAGCGTCGTTATTTGGTTCACGTCATGCATTAAAATGGCTAAATGGAATTTTCAGCTTTCATCCTTCTTAAATGTTGAGTCATGTGATAAAAAGAATATCAGATTCATTTTCACTTTGTATAAATTAGACTCGCCCTGGAACCTTTATCAAGCTCGCCAAAGGCTCGCTTAATGAAGATTCCTGGACTCGTCTAATAAAATTTTATATAAAATGAAAATTCATCAGATATCCTCTATATATGTTTACACAAATAAATAAAGATGTAACACACTGAACACTCTCCGCACAGAAATGCATATAGCATAATAAACTAAGGAATGGTCGTTTAGGAGAAATTTTTGTTTCAAGGAGATAATTTATATATTTGATCTAAGTGAAAATAAGTTAAAACTTTTTTTTCATCTCGATTATGTTGATAGCCTATAGATTTTAGAAACACTTTCGAGTCCGTTTTCAGGGTGAAACCAGTACTCATGTCGAAGTAAGGTTAGGGAGAATCCCCAGTTGGACTCGAACCCACAACCCCCAGGTATCAACGCAGGCACCATGTCCAAGGCATGTTTAACCTCCTCACGGCCAGAAGCAATATCGCGCATGCGCAATATTTCGTCTGCCTCATTTTTCAACTTCACAGATTCACTAAATTTTTGACAAAACAATTGGCTGAGTGTCAAACAGCTTTAATTCGGTGTCTCATATGGATCCAAGCTTATTGCATATGTTGTAACACTCGGGGTAAGGCAGTGAAAGGGTTAATAATGACGTCCCTGAGGGATAGTGACTCAGGAAGACAGTTGTAGAATCGTTTCAATGAAATCTAAGTTGTGTTTATGAAATTTCAAATACGTACAAAGATTTTTGTAAGTTTTGTTGGTTTTAATTGTTTTGTTTTTCCGTATAGCCACTTTACTCTAATTTTCATGTAGAACAAAGCAGCTCTTTAATAATTTGGGAAATTAACAGTTTCTATTATAAAATCATTGATATGATTTATACGTCAATGTACATCAATGTACATGTATTTTTTTCAACAAATGTTGAATTAAACTAAGATGAATACTTTTAAATAATGTACTTGTATATGTAAACGTCAGAAACCATGTTTATAGTGTATATGGTATGTAGACTCAGTATGACATCTCCCTATCAGCCACAGATAATCAGGAGCTTCACAGTCTCCTCAATTTACATCAACAATTCACCAATGCATTTTCTAGTTTGTCTCTCATTCTCTTCACCTCCACTGTATTTCTTGAATTATTTCTTTTTCTCCATAGTCTCTCTGTTCGTTCTATCATTTATTTAGACTAACTGTTTCCTTCTATTGTTTGCCTTGCTCGACACATATATTGAAATTGGCTAAAAGTGGGTACTTGGAGCGTCGTAACTACTGTTGATAGAATCTATCCCTCGAGTGTTACTCGACCCTCTTTCATCGTATTAAGACGAATTGAAATATATTTGCGTGAAACGTAAGATAACAATGGCCAAATACTAAGTACATGCTAAAGTTGAGTATTAAGGCCATATAGTTGGATGAGAAAAAACATATAACAGTCACACGTGTCAATTTCTAATAAAGGCTAAAATTGTTATTAAGGTCACACAATATAGACAGTCTTCTATCAAGGTCAAGTATTAAGGTCACCACAATTTAAATGAAGGATAAAACTATACGGGCTTATTTAATGTCGAGGTTATCAGAATAATGAATCCGTTAATTTTGTAATTTACACAGACATATTCGCAATACGATAATTTGGTAATTTACAGAGATGTAAACGCAATATGCTGATCTATAGTATAGATATATATTAGTATCAAGTTATCAATGCTAACACGAGATAGATCTATACCTAGTTACTTATAACAATAGGGCATCGACACATGGGTCACGACTTCAGTAATAGCATCTAAAATATAACAAGGTATGTCGGGTGTTAAAGGATATGGATCAAACATATGATTTCACTGTCGTTGTCAGTTTAAGCAAATCAAATACTAATATATTCTTAAAAATCGGAGATCATATAAATACCATTTTATACTGACTGTGTTAAACAAGTTATATATAAATGTTCATATCCTCACATGAAAAACGGCAACTTTCTGGAGGGTATTTTCGAATATTTACTTATGAGAAAACAAAAAACAAAAAACATTCATCGAATTCTTAGTTGAACAGAGAATGTTTACTGTGTTCAAACAGTTGCACTATTTAAAGAAGGAGCCCTATGGCAAATTGCATTGTAAGCGGGCGGATACATTGATAGAAACAACCCAGGCTAGAACTTAACGTGTTTCTTTTAAAGTTGCACATTCGCAAATGAGTAAAAAAAACTACGACGTAAGAAAAAAAACACGATATTGTATAAGAATTTTAATAACCATACATTAATAAGATAAATATGATATCGCGCTCTGGTAAAATTCATAATATTGCCATAAAAAAAATTTTTACGATTTTTAATTTTGTTTTCTTGAAAACTTACATTCCGAACATCGGCTGTGCGAAAACGGCCGGATAGAAACGGACGATATCGGAAAACCATCGTAAAGTAACGGAACTAAAACACTGACGAGTACATTCTAAATCACTGACGAATAACGGCCGTTTATTTTTCAATACTGTTTTCTCACAATAGTAGCATGAAGTTTTACACAATTTTCACATGAGTTGATGCTTAATTATACATACAACAGATTTACACACTTTTGACACTCTTTCAAAACCGCGAAAGTTTTAAGGAAATCTCCTTTAAATAACCCTACTCATATGTAATTTGTATATTTTGAGAACGAATATAACCTTCTTCTGGTTTTTACTTTTGACAGAGATATTTGAAAGATTTTTTTTAAGCTTTCTTTTGCAGATGGCCAATTTTAAATAAATTTGACACGCTTTTCGGAACCAGTAAAAATATATTGTCTTAACTGAGACATTAACATTTCTATGATATTGATTTCAACAGTTGGGTTTTTTGATATGCACATTCACTATTTCTTTTAGTACATCAATATTACTAAATTTCAGAATTTGAATATTGTACTTATGTATATTTTTTGTCATCATGTAATATATGTTGCTAGCATTTATTGTACCTTATCCGTCGTGTTTATGTTGCCACATGGGTCTGTGACCATCTGGTATTATATAAATAAAATCTTGAATCTTGAATCAATACATGCACAAAGTACAACATATCTGCTATATTGGAGAAGTTGTACAATGTTCATAATATTGTAACATACTTCAATATTTTCCTGGTAAAGGCTGAAAAAAGAAAACATTTGGTTAATTTTAAACAATTTTTATTGCCAAATATGTGTACAAAAAATAGTATTCATACATGGGTATTACAATAAATCAATTTACAAATATATAAGCTAAAGGGTAGGGCCACAAGTTCTATCAACTTTAGTTAAGGGTCAAGATAAAACGCCGAGTGACTCTGCGTCTCATCAGGATCCAAACTGTTTGCCATCCTGATTCTGCTTTGAAAGAAATTCAAGAAATACTCACTTAGACCATTGAGACAGTCGACAATATGTGCAGACGAAAATTATTTGGCGCCAAAAAGTATAATATGTGAATGTGCAGCTTTAAAACATGTGGGATTGTAAAACTGTGTTCACCAGCAATTTGTGCCAGTAAACAAAGAACAAGAAAATTAACAGATGCGCGTGTGCACCATTTGTTGCGTCATTTCGACTTAATGATGTGCTAAAATATTCCAATGAACCGTGTCGAGCATTTTACTATTCCCGATAGGAGGGAGAGTGTATTTCTGTAGTAGAGATGTTGAATGTGAAGGAAGAATATAATTAGGGACAGAGAGAGACAGGGCGACAGAAACAGAGAGATATATATGTATAGAGAGAGAGACAGACAAACAGACAGACATAATGAGACAAAGTGAGACAGAGAAATACAGGGAGACAGAGACAGACAGATATACATATAAATAAAAAGACACACAGAGAGAGACAGAGACAGAGAGAGACAGAGAGAGAAGGGGGTAGAGAGACGGACAGTAATGTGACAGAATAAAACAGGGAGACCGTGAAAGCTATATAAAATCAGAGACAATACTAGAGAGAAAGAGACAGAAAGAGAGCCTATACATGTATTGATATAATTAGTAAAATTAATTGTTCACTTGTTTATGTGGTAACAACAGCCTTATCAATCGAAACATGAGTACAGAAAAAAACCCAGCTCTTAAATAATATGATTTGCTGTATTGATATTTTTTCATATGATCTTGGAGTCAACTGTTTTATCTAGTTGTAACTTCATGGCATACCCTTCTTTCTCAAAATATAAAATTTATAAAACTTGAGTACGTGTATTTACAAGAACCTGTCGTCGTCGTCATCGTCTTTTTTCTCCGTTCATCTAAAGAGAAGAAGGGTTATGCCCAAACATCAGTTGTGGATGATAGTGCAGGCCAATCAAACTTTAGAAAAAACATCTGTTATCTTTTATTTTTGTTTGTGTTTCTGTTTTTAACTTTTAAGTTATACCGACACAGTACAGGTGATGACGTTTCCATGGTAGTGAAAGACACAATGAACCCCTGGGAGGGCCACCGACCTTCAACAAGCTAGCTGGACCCCTGAGCGGGGGTTTGGACTCACAACCCTACAGTGGTGATTGGCCAAGTGATTACAATCTATTGGACCAACGACACCAAGCACTGAGCCTCGTAGAGAAATCAAACCACACACTAAAACGTGAAAATACACATAAAATGATAGTACATGTAATACATGATAGACTCATACTAGAAAACACACATTCCCCTTGAACTTACGCGCTTAGATCGGAATAATTAAATGAAATGACCCGAATCAACAAACCAAACTGTCCTTGTACTAGGTTTCGAGAGATAAGAAACCCTTATTATTTTTTAAAATATTGATGGAGTCACTATGTTTTATTTTAACTCTTTTGTAAACTCAACTTTCAAAGTTAATAGTTAATGTGTATATATTCTGCGTAATTTAAAAAAAATGTATATTCGGTTAATGTTCAAACAAAAATCTAACTGAATAAACGAGAATCCAACTTGACGTAATGGTAACAGTGCTCTGTATCATATCCAGCGGTCGCAAGCTCGATCGTTAGCTCGAAAACAGACCCAGTGATTCATGGCACTGGTCACTACTTTAAGACGGCGAGTTTACTAATATCCCACTGTTGTATATAGTGAACAAGTCTTCAGTTGCTTGCGGATATTCTGTTTATGGTGATATTTAAAGATTGGAACGTGGTTTGATTTGTTAGCCTATTTGATTTAACTGAAATATTCTTTCATTTCAATTTTAAAAATATTTTATTTGCAGATATGCAAAGTAAAACTAAAAAAAACAACAATATATATGCAGTGGAAATGCGGTGCACTAGGGATAATGAAGAATACATCAAAACAAGAGGGTCGGGCTAAATGTTCTTCAAGCACTAACTATGGTCGTTCCCTCATAATCATAAGTGAAACTTTCATACCAGAAGCGTACACTATAATAACACAATCCTTTAATTTTTAAATATCAACTTCGTAAACCCTAAAAACATGACAGGGATAAGTAGACACATTATTTGGTGTTGCTGGTCAATTTCAATACGGGGGCTCGGATACGCTACCTGTCACCTTTAACGCACATCATCGAACGTCAAATCATATTTTCCAATCCGTATTCTTCCTATGTTTTTTTTGTTTTGGAATAGGTTTGCAATAGTTCAGACACAGGGGAATATCCTCCACACTTTGATATAATAACAACCCTACCCATCTATCTCTATATCATATAATATAAAATAAGTTTCCAATGACATAAAAAAAATGCAGCGGAATAATGCTATTACGACGCTACGGCTCGTACTGACGAGAAATCTAACAAATCAGTTTAACGTATGGGGGTATTTCATCTGTCCATCAACATTATAGAAATTGACACAATAATGCGACTGTTCAAATACAAGTATTTTATACGCTCAGTGTCCCAACAAAAGGTCGCTCGTAAGAATAGCTCGGCTGTGTTGAGATTTACGTTCGCTTTAAGTTTAAATCTAAATCAGCGATGTTCGAGATAGCATTCGGCTCATTAATCCCCATTCTTCAATCCCTCGGCAAAAAATAACAGAGGCAAAAAACAGAGCATTGTTGAACAATTTGGGAAAGAAAAGAGATTTAAATACCGTAGTAGAAATATTTAAGTTTCGCAAATACTTTCTTTTTTTATAGTTTCGCCCGAGTTTGTTGTGCCTGTGTGTGTCGAGTGGCTGGCACAGAATGTACTATACATATTTCGTTGCACCATGAGTCGCTAAGGCGAAAAAAATATGTTCCCAAATATGTCTTTAACCGCACGCAAGCGCGTAAAATTGTCAAAAGTGATTGGCTCATTTGGGACATTTATTGGATTTCGGTAGTTTTGACTGTTTCTCCCATTATTAATGTACTAGTACTTTGCACCACAGTGTAGCGTAAACTATGATTTTCGACATCAGCATAGTTTGTTACTGAATATGGAATTTTAAAACACACGAATTAAAACTTCGTCCTCGTCGGCGGTGTAAAAAAGTTTCGCAGTGCGTATGACAAGCGTGATTAAGCATAAATAAATAGTTTCAAATGAATCAATGGTACAGTCAATGAAATCTAACAGTTATACTGATGGATATTGTTTAGAACATAAACAGACTCGCTTTAAGTTAACTAACCGAAAGTTTGCCGATATTTTTCATTAAGTTTGTATCAGACCAATTCATTGGCAGTGTCTAAATTCTGTTTTTACGACAGATTTGAGTTATTTTACTTTTAGATGTATTAGAGTTTTCGGTATATTTCGTTCTTTTCCGGGTGCTGCAGTTTGGCGGTCGACCGTATTGAAACATGTATTGAATATCAGTTTATCATGTCATTACTAAGGACAAATAACAAACGCAGGAAACTCGACAGGACCAGGTATATATAATGGATATTTTGGTGTGGCTGACAGCGGTAACAGGTAGGTGATAACATTTATCTATTCACTCGCTTGGCGCCAAATTCTAAAATGACGTCTGCTTCAAATCGATTTATAACATCACTCATCTTTTTCATATCAAGTGATTGTAGAAAACGTGACACAGCAAAAAGTGTTGATGTTTCAATGGTTGACACAATATATCGGAATAAGTCTAGGTTTACATTGGCTGTACTATATTTTGTGTGATAGTGATATAAGCTGCATACTGTATTGTTTGCTGTTGTAGTTGTCTTTTTTTCGATTTCGTGGGGATGTTTTTCTTTTACTTTCAACCTGAATTAATCTGAAATTATACCCGACTTGTCAATATATTCCCTCTACGGTGAATTTTCTTTGAAATATGAAAATAAGCAGGATTTAACTCGCGGGATGTAATTGAATAAAAATGAGTGTATTTATCGAAATATTACAAATATTTGAAAGCAAAATGAAAACTGCCTTTCAAGTAAAAAAAATCGACAACGTCGTTTTCAACGGTCTCGCGACATTGAAATATTTTTAGTAAAAAGTTTACTAATAATACAACATCAGACGACACTGAGAGTATCGTTTGACACAGCATACGGTAATAATAAATACAAATGTGTAAGAAAAACGATTATAGAGGAAGGATTTCTGCATTAAAGTTGAGTCAGAAAGTAGAAACATAAAATAGAATTTAAATAGCAAGTCACAACACTGCCTGGCTCATAGATAGAAAATTCATAAGAGTTGAAGATGACGTAACAGAAATAATGTAAAATACAAATTCTGTTTCGTTGAATATATTTTATCAAAATATTATTAACAGCTTAAGTTTTCTTTTCATCACAAAAATCATTATTGTCATGTTTATGCAATGTTTCTTTTTTAAACACGAAACTTATTATTTATTTCCAGAAATGTACAAAAAGCTAATTTTATAGAAAAAAAATGGTGACATTGCACAGTCTGTTTGATCCCTTTCAGTCTAAGGCGTTAAGCATGTAAAATATTAAACAGATTATCAAGCAATGCTTAAAGTTAACTGTTTGTAGTTTGAAAATAAATTGTCGGAATGTCCACGTTAAAATACAATAATACTCTTTAGCGATTAAATCTAATAGTTGTAAAATATCTAAGATATTTTAACGTTCGATTTAAAAGATAAAAATCATTACGAGAATTTTATTTTAAAAAACGCTAGATTGTCAAGGTTTAAAATCAGAGTAACGTGACGATCATTGCAATCATAATGAAATTAATTGACCCAGTTAAGCTATAAAAACTTACTACAGTCAAATAGGTAATAAAACAGGTGCCGATATTAAAATTATTATAGCGGTGTTGTGTAAAGTTAGCAACAATCAATTTCAGCATGCTTTTACTGTTTATTTATTGGTTTGGTGGTTATAATATCTATACAATCAATACATTTCAATCAATATATTTTATTGCATTAAATATTATACACAATACTTTGACGTTTCAGTTTAACGTTGATTACGGGCATGATATTTGGTCCGAACCTACATTAAATGTCGCTTTCATAACAATATATGTAAAATTCAAACTGCATCAACACAATGTAAAAGTGTTTGATCTATGATCTACACTGTAGCCTATGCTATACAAATGGTAACACATGTAAAGTATATTTTTGTGTCAACATACTGAATCATGTTGATACCACCTTAAGATGTTGTTCCTTATCTAACCTGTATGTTGTAACAATGGAAACATCCGTACTATTTTATTTGTCAACATATTGAATAATGTTGGTACCGCCTAAAGATTTTGTTCTATTTCTAACCTGTGTATTGTAACTTGGGTAACATCCGTACATTTTTATTTGTCAACATGTTGAATAATGTTGGTACCGCCTAAAGATTTTGTTCTATTTCTAACCTATGTATTGTAACTTGGGTAACATCCGTACTATTTTTATTTGTCAACATATTGAATAATGTTGATACCACCTAAAGATTTTGTTCTATTTCTAACCTATGTATTGTAACTTGGGTAACATCCGTACTATTTTATCTGTCAACATATTGAATAATGTTGGTACCGCCTAAAGATTTGTTCTATTTCTAACCTATTTATTGTAACTTGGGTAACATCCGTACATTTTTATTTGTCAACATATTGAATAATGTTGATACCACCTTAAGACGTTGTTCCTTATCTAACAT
>JAULCC010169008.1:0-13231 GCA_032358795.1 Nuttallia obscurata
CATTATATGTAAAACCACTGCCATATAAATATACATGAATTGTGTACATCCCACTTTTATACATAAAATGACAACACACTATAAATATACATGAAAAATACCCACTGCTATGTAAATATACTTTAATATCTCTCCAGATGCGATGTAAATAAACATTAAATGTATATCCCTTTGCCATGTAAATATGTGCATGAAATGAACATCTCATTGTCATCTTAATATAGATGAAATGTGCATTCTATTGCCATGTATTTAACATGAAATGTAGAATCCATTGCCATGTAAATATACATGAAATGTACATCCCATTGCCATGTAAATATACATGAAATGTACATCCAATTGACATGTAAATAAACATGAATCATTTATCCCATGCCATGAAAATATGCAGGACATGTACAATCCATTGCCATGTAAATATACATGAGTTGTACTATCCATTGCCTTTTGAATATACATGAAATGTACAATCCATTGCCTGATGCCATGTACATTTACATGAATTGTACTATCCATTGCCATCTAAATATACGTGAAATGTACAATCCATTGCCATGTTAATATACATGAAATGTACAATCCATTGCCATGTTAATATACATGAAATGTACAATCCATTGCCTGATGCCATGTAAATATACATGAATTGTACTATCCATTGCCATCTAAATATACGTGAAATGTACAATCCATTGCCATGTTAATATACATGAAATGTACAATCCATTGTCTGATACCATGTAAATATACATGAAATGTACATCCTATTGCCTTGTAAATATACATGAAATGTACAATCCATTGTCTGATACCATGTAAATATACATGAAATGTACATCCTATTGCCTTGTAAATATACATGAAATGTACAATCCATTGCCTGATGCCATGTAAATATACATGAAATGTACAATCCATTGCCTGATGCCATGTAAATATACATGAAATGTACAATCAATTGCCATGTATATATTCATGAAATTTACAATCAATTGAATTATTAACACACAGTTTCAAAGATACATTTGGGGTCTGATTTCTGCGACATTGATATCGACTTTACTTGTAATTTGTACAAAGTAATTTGATTAGGGTTGGCATGGTTGTCACTTGAATATCTATTTAGATTTATCCCTCCTTAAGCTATGAATGAGTTGGTCTGTATTTCATAATGGAATAGTCTAAAATAAAGCCTTCAGTAGAAAGAGACATGATGAAAATGAAACATTGCCTATGAATTTACATTGAATTGGAATGGCAAGCAGTATTTTATGGAATCTGACTGTGCTTAAAGCATTAAACTTTACCAATAGTCTAATTTTACTTTTTACAAGAAATTCCTAAAACATGTTACAGTTTTGTAAAAATCTTATCTAAAAAAGAAGTTGTGACAGTATTTCCAACAGCAAACAGACCTGTAGACCCTTGGAGCTTTTTGATATTGGCCTAGACTGTTAAGATAGAAATAATTTCAGGCTATCTGTTTCAAATGTTGAAAGAGTATATACTTTATTAAATATTCATTTAAATATCCCCATTTGATATACCCAAGAAGTCTGTGCTCACTCAAAACCAGGCATTAATAAATCTCTGTGGTTTTCTGGCTTACATTTTCTTATCAGTCAACCTTGAATGAGTTAACAGGTTTCATGCACCCAGTTTCATGGTTATATCTGAGAAACCTTTTATGATAACCATAACCATAGTGATAAAGAGTATGTTTAACCCTTAGCCTTCTGAAAAAAATGTTGTCTGCTTAAACTGTTGTCTGCCTGGGATTTTAAAATTCATAAGAATCACCCAATATTTGGAGAAGCAATTGGCCAAGGGTTAAACAGCTTGGATCCTGATTAGACCCTGAGTTACTTTGCGTCTAATCTGGATTCAAGCTGTTTGCAAATTCTATCATGGTCGCCCTTAGCAGGCTAAAGGTTAACTAACCATGTTAAATTCTGTTTGAGATATGTTAATGCATCAATGATGATCTTGCTGTACATAAAATAATATAAAATTGAAAACAGTGTTGACTTAGATTCAATACACAGAATGTCAGCTTTCAGCTTTCATCAGCAGTTTGCCTTGGACAAGTAAAAAAAATTAAAGAATTCAAATACATAGCTAAGGAAATTGCAATACTAATGAACATTCTTAAACTAATGTGTCAGGTTTAGAACATGCAGTGGCTTATCTTGGGTGTTAGGCTTGAAGTTGAGCATCAGAGACTAACACACAGTTTTGATAAATCATGATATAAACTGGGAGTCAAGGATTGTGATCCTATATGTCAATTTATGAAATGGAATCTCTCTGATGAAAAGAAGAATTGCTGTAAACTCTATCATTACAGAGATGGTATCAAAGTGAACATATGTCAGAATTATCATCGCTATAGAAACTTGAGAATACTGAAAAATAGATTTATTATATAACTTGTTTAGATAATGGAATCAGTAAGAACTCTTGCATTTGTTTGCCATTTATTAAACCTATGATTACTTGAAACAGGTGACCCAGGCAGTAACAATGTAAACAGTGTAGACCTAGATGAAAGAGAGCTTTTATTGTAGCTTTATGATTAGAATCAACATAACTTAGCTTCAGCATTTTTATTTTATTCATGTTCCAAAGTTTAACGGGTCCAAGGGAAAGGTGGAAAAGTTTACAAAAACAATTTCATGTATTAGTTGAGGTTATCTTTGAATAATAGTAACAAAAAATCTACAATGAAGACTCAGCTTAAATCCCATCAGGGTCTGAATTGTATGTCAGATGAAAATCCACTAAAATTTACACACACAAAAAAGGACTGGTCTATAAAGTTACAGAATGTATTTTTTTATTTTTTTTATTGATTTTAATTAAAAAAAATCGATTTCTGAATTTGATTTTGTTCTCTTATATTTACAGTGCTATTGTGGAAAAATACCTGTTGGAAAAGTCAAGAATTGTTTCACAGGCCAAAAATGAAAGGTAAGTATGTGTCCAGGTCATTGTCTTATAGTTGTGATGTGATTTGGGATTCTGGCAGGATTATGTACTTTCACTGCAACATCCATGAAAAGCTGGAAATTTCACCTGACTTGAACTGAGTCAATGTGACTAAAACTGCAATAAACAAACCATGAAACTGGTGGAGTCAATGTTTATAGTCAGCCTACTTCAGGAATGTTTTATCATGCTGTACATACCTTCATGAAGAAGGGACAATTAGTTTAGAAATAAAGTAAATTGTAAGGGACATGTCTTTTGTTCTTTGTGTGAAGTTGTGATAGTTTGGTAAGAAATGCCTGATTCATCACTTATGTCTCCATTAACACAAATCTCTTGATATATTACTAAATCCATTTACCTTTTACATAAGTGACACTTAATGATGAATAGCTTGTATAGAAATTATTAAGACATTAAATTTGAATATTTTTACTCTACATGGCAAACAGCATAGTTCTTGATTAGACTCAATTTTGTACTGAGGCTGAACTGGGTCAACACTGTTTGCAAATATGACTCAAATGCTAAAGCAAACCACTTAACATACATACTCCCACTGAGCCCAGCCACCCATACACCAACCCACCCATGCATCCACCGACACACACACAGTATTCCTGGAGAACATTTCACAAGCATCTACCCACCACAACACACAGTCATGTTGTTTTATGATAAAACTAGGATGAAATAACATGGTATATATTTATTGTCTTTAGTTTGCACAGTTTATTTTTCTCATGGTAGAAATGTTCAGTAGTAATTTACATCTAATGTTTATGTGAAATGTGACTTTGACATATAAGTGGATCTATTATGGCTGTCACGTAATCATGATGTATTATCCATGAATTATTGTGTCACTGCTTTTTCATTTGATATTGTTCAGATAAAATTGGTTTTGGCTGGAATCTAGTTTTATATCAGGAGATTAAAATTAATGTTTAACCACATGGTAGAATTTTAACTAGGAAAAAAACAGAATATTCCGCGGAATTCTAGACCTATGTTTTGCCTAGAAGCAGGAATTCCTTATTTTTTACGAGTACCTAATGAACTTTAAAACCCCTGGATAGAAGAGAAAAAAGTTATCCGTGACTATTAAGAAATGAAGAATCTAAATGTATCATTCATTTTTTTATGATCCAGGGTTTCTTATCAGAACTCATTGAAAAAGCAATGGGTGACAAGTCAGTGGCGTAGCTTGATTGAAACTTTTTTAAGTGCCCCACCCTCCTTAGTCTTAAAAGTGATTTGGTTAGTTTTGGGTCAGATATCAGGCCCCTATGGTGTTGTTGATTGGATTATATCAAATACCCAATAAAATAATGGAAAACACAACATGCAGGAATGCCCCATTCAATGCCTCTAATTAATAGATTTAATTGGTTGACTTGAATCTGCACTGGTCTTTATTGCCTTTGATTGGTTGACTTGAATCTACACTGGTCTTAGTTGATTCTGATTGGTTGAATTGAATCTGTACTGGTCTTATTTGCCTCTGATTGGTTGACTTGAATCTACACTGGTCTTAATTGCCTCTGATTGGTTGACTTGAATCTACACTGGTCTTTATTGCCTCTGATTGGTTGACTTGAATCTACACTGGTCTTAGTTGCAAAATTTACGTCCTGGTATTCCAGATATCTACAGCTGGTTCCCTAGTGTCCAGTTGTGTTTAAACGTGTCATTGTTTCCAATAGTCCCTTCCTTGAAGGGTGCTGGCCCAGTTAGCAGACTGGTCTGGTCATTTTAAGGTCAGGGATAGTCCATAGGATCAAAACTCAGAAACTGTAAACAGAAACTGTAGGAACAAAATATAAACAATCTAGCACTGGTTTCCAGAAATATCACACAAGTGACCTCATTTCTGTTACATTTGCACTGAATGTTAGTATTTTATCTTGATATATCTGTCAAGAGCTTTTAGATGGCTATAAGCTTCAAGCTGGTGAACAAATATTTGGCATTTGGTAGAGAGCTAGGCCAGTATTGCGAATGTTTAAATGAATCTGTAATGTAACATCTGGTCAAAAATGTCTGACAATCTGTCATCCATCATGGGTGGCCACCTGCACCCAAGGCTTATAATAGGTTCAATTCCCATAGAAATCTTTTATAAAATTCCTGGCAACAGCTGAGTTGACCTAAGTATATGTAAGAATCTTGGACCTGCATCAGGAAACCTTGCATAAAATCTTGGACTATAAAAATTTGTGCTAGGCTAGAGCCCTAGGGGTCAGTGCCTGTTGTAATAGCTGCAAAGGTCATATTGCTTAATATTTATTTCCAGACTGAAAAGCTAAAATGGGTTTTCTGTTATTAACAATGGCTGAAGCTGTGATAAGGTTCATAGGACACTTGAACAAACTGGAAGCAATACTTACCTATCTTATAATGTAACAAGGAAGAAATTACAACAGTCTTGCACTCATCAAGTGAATAATTCAGAAAATATAGAAAGCTATAAAATTAAGTTCACTTTTCTCATGGCTTATGACTCTCAGGTTCTTTTATATAAAAAAAATAAATCCTTGATCATACTACCTCAGGTTTCCATTGAGAAATTTGGAAAAAATGCAGGAATGTTAGAAATGATAAAACAATCAGATCTAGAGTGTGGAGAAGGCATGTGTATCAGTCCGGATCTGTATGGTTACAATTTGATTTCTTTGCAGGAATTACCATGTGTTTTACTATTTACTGGAAGGCGCTGATGAATTGGAGAGGGAAAAACTACATGTTGGAAAGCCAGAGGATTACTTCTATCTCAAACAGGTAAATGTGGTGCAGTGGATACAGACAAACATATGCAGTATTCCTTCCCATTGCAGTCTGTTTCCCTCATTTGATTTAGTGATACACTGCTGTTTAGTACATTATATTTAAAACAGATTATGACAAAAAAGATGAAAAATGTTTTGAGGATGATGGCGATTGTATTGGTGATAAATGGTTGTTGGGAAAATTATATCTAAGGCTGTATTATTGTAAACAATTATAAAGGTGTAATTTATTACTTATGTAAAAGTTATTACTTTCTGACACATTTTATAATTCAGTCCTATGGTTAACAGCTTTGACCACCAATGACTATTTACCATAGATTTGTTGCTTCTTCTGGTTGTTATGCTGCCACAAGTGGTGGCAAATAAGGATGTCATTGTCCATTCGTCCGTGTGTATGTTCGTTCGTCCCGAGGGTTTTGTCCAGCCTCTTTCTTCAATACCCATGTAAATGGTTATAAACATTTAGGACTTAAGGCCCTTCATTTGCAAAAATGACTTGGAAAATTATCTTGTCCAGACTCTTTCTCAAAAAAAATGTTCTCACCTTACTGTACACACATGTTTGTGACCATTATATCTTGATGAAGTTTGATAGCCAGGTAAAATGTAAAAAGCTTAAGTCATTTGGGAGTAACAGCCCTTTATTTGCAGAAATGGCTTGAAAGAAAGCTCTTTTTCAGGCTCTTTCTTAATAAATATTTGTCCAATCCTCACAATACTTTACACACATGCTCATGACCATGATATCTTGGTCAGTTCAGTAACCATGTTAATTGCTTCAGTCCTTTAGGGATTATGGCCCTTTATTAGCAGAAATTACTTCATACAGAGTTCTGGTTTCATATTTGAAACAAAACAGACTAGAGCTTTGATATTGGAACTGTAAGTTCTGGTTATTTGGGACTGGTTCCACCCTTGGAACCGTAACTTCTGGTTATTTGGTACTGGTTCCACCCTTGGAACTGTTACTTCTGGTTATTTGGGACTGGTTCCACCCTTGGAACTGTTACTTTTGGTTGTTTAAGACTGGTTCCACCCTTGAAACCGTTACTTCTGGTTGTTTGGGACTGGTTCTACTTTTGAAACTGTTACTTCTGGTTGTTTGAGACTGGTTCCATTTTTGTAACTGTTACATCTGGTAATTTGGGACTGGTTCCACTTGCGGAACTGTTTCTTCTGGTTATTTGGGACTGGTTCCACTGTTGGAACTGTAACTTCTGGTTGTTTGGGACTGGTTCTACTTTTGAAACTGTTACTTCTGGTTGTTTGAGACTGGTTCCATTTTTGTAACTGTTACATCTGGTAATTTGGGACTGGTTCCACTTGCGGAACTGTTTGTTCTGGTTATTTGGGACTGGTTCCACTTTTGGAACTGTTACTTCTGGTTATTTGGGACTGGTTCCACTTTTGGAACTGTAAGTTCTGGTTATTTGGGACTGGTTCCAACATTGGAACTGTTAGTTCTGGTAATTTAGGACTGGTTCCACCCTTTGAACTGTTACTTTTGGTTGTTTGGGACTGGTTCCACCCTTGAAACTGTTACTTTTGGTTGTTTGAGACTTGTTCCACTGTTGGAAATGTCACTTTTGGTTGTTTGAGATTGGTTACACTTTTGGAACTGTTACTTCTGGTTATTTGGGACTGGTTCTACTTTTGGAACTGTAACTTGTGGTTGTTTGAGACTGGATCCACTTTTGGAACTGTTACTTCTGGTTATTTGGGACTGGTTCCACTTTTGGAGCCCCATGTGGGCCTGGGGCGTGCTAATGTAGCACAAGAATTTCGACCACTGCTTTACCCTTGCATGATCGTAAGAGGTGATTTATAGGGTTAATGTAAACTGGAGTTTCTGTACCTTCGATTCTCCAGCAGGTATGAAGTTGTTTGATCCATACCCCATATTTTATCTCAATGTAAATGAGATGTGGATCCAACAAGTTATTTCCTGAATGGCGCCATATAACCTATACAGTGTTGCAGTGTCGTAAAACCCAACTCAATCAATCAATCAATCCACTTTTGGAACTGTTACTTCTGGTTATTTGGGACTGATTCCACTTTGGAACTGTTATTTCTGGTTGTTTGAGACTGGTCCACTTTTGGAACTGTTACTTCTGGTTATTTGGGACTGGTTCTACTGTTGGAACTGTTAGTTCTGGTTGTTTGGGACTGGATCCACTTTTGGAACCGTAACTTCTGGTAATTTGGAACTTTGACTTCTGGTTATTTGCGACTGGTTCCACCCTTGGAATTGTTACCCATCAGGCAGACATAAAGAAACACTAACTTGTCTTCTGTTTATATGACATGTCTCAGGCTTCTGGTAATTCCATTATGCAAGAGATGAAATTTTGTTTTAAAAATTAATACTGCTGAGGAAGTGAAACTATTTACACCTTAATGAGAAAACTAACAGCAAGAACTGCTATAGCAAAAGGCGAGTGAGTGGTCAGAGTAAGACAGGATGCATGTGACCACTTGAACTGTTCAGCCCCCTCCTTAACTTGCCTTGTGTATTTAGGACATTCACTTATTGTTAACACCCACGCAGCTGACTTTTGGAGTACTTCAATAGAAAGTGTTTGAATGTTTACCCATATCTATACTGGCCTGAAGAGGAATAACTAACAGTGTAAACCCAATACAGATGCCACGTGAAGAGTTCAAATTTTGATCAAGGTCTACACTGTTTTCCTAATTTTTTGTTTTTTAATGGGTTTTAATTCCCACCAACACAGTTCAGATTATATGACAGGTTTTTCCAGCTTTTCAAGGTGGGTGTAGAACTACCAACCTTTCACTAGCTAGCTGGATGAATTCCTCCTGTGATAGAGATATTGGCCCAAGCTGGCCTTGATACCACACAACCACTGCAGTAGTGTAGGGCCAAGTAATTGCACTTCATCCGATTAAACCACTGGGTCATGGAGGCCCTTAAGCTGTGTCTACTATTGAAAAGTCATTTCTTAAATAGTAGCTATGGTCGAATATTCATTAAATGCCCCATGCTATTTTACAGCCAATAAATTTCATGTAAAACTAACTGATGACATTTACCTGCTTCAGTTGATACCTAGTGTCCTTCTAATTTTGGTAAATTTGGTTGTTTGATCACTTTATTTGTCAACCTTTCAGTCCTCCTAGTATTATTGTGTTACCTAAAGTAAATCATGACCTAAAAACTGGCACATGCATGAAGCAATACCTTATGGGTAGTATTTTTTCTACTTTTGTTTATGTGATAGTTTCAAAAACAATTATAATTTCAAAAACAATTATTTCACTAAAAAGACATTATATAACATTTGGAATACTAGAAATATTCAGATGGAGTGTAACACTTTAGAATTAATCTAGACTGGTATAAATACACAGCTGGATTAGGTAGCCAGGTTAGCTCAACTGGTAGACCGTCTGCTTCAGTTGCAGGAGGTCTACTTCTGTTGAAGGAGGCCGCTGGCCTGATCTTCTGCCGGGTCAAACCATTGATTTAGGGTTAGCATTATAACTGGGTTGTCAGTGTCAGGATAAAGTGACCGGCTGGGGTTCAACCCCCACATGTATCAGTGCTATACACTAAGAGCCAGAAAGCTCTACAGAAAAAATCTCTGTATCCGCTTCCCTCTCTCTGGGACGTCCATTAGCCCTAGTTAGCAGAAAATGACATAAATAAAATAATAAACAAACTGGATTAGGGTTCATTGATCACTTTGAAAGAAACTGGCAGAGATGAAAAAATGTTCGACCTATTTAGGATTTGAGTTCTATTACCCTTAGTCTTGATAAAATACAATACATTATCCCAATAGGGAATGAGAGTTTAGACACATACCCATTCTTCCTGAACTTAATCTGACTGAATACATGATCATGTGGATGCATGTATAACATGTGAAAACACTTGACTACCTTTTACATAAGTCATTCAACTTTGTAGACCATATTATATGGAGAGGTTTGCTTACAGCTTGGAAATATTGTACAGGATGGGTATATCACATAGGCTAGGTTCAAAATTATTTATTTTAGTGTTGGTTATAAGGAAAACCTATAGCTTATAGGAACAGTTTCAAATTTATTTCCTGTGTAGAACCAGTATGTGATAAATTCATGAGAAAGGTCCCTATCAGGACTCGAACCTGCAACTTCCTGAAGGCAAGGTAACATGGAGGAAGTTAAAAATTCAGATATCTAGAAGTCTTTTATAACATGGATTTGTTAGTTCTAAATGTTTTCTAAACACGAACTGGACACCATATCTATAAACTACATCTTTAAAGGGTAGGCAATTTCCCGAATATGTCATGGAAAATATGAAGTGGGTGCAATCTTGCCCATACCAGTGATGACGATTTACGCAGAAAGTAGATTTTTAGTTTCAACTGATTTATTTATGATGTCCTATAGAAAATTTTTTTTCACAGGTAGAATCACTACTTAGTGTCTTATAAAGGTCAAGGGTAAGGCCCTCTTTTTAGCTCACATCCTCAACCTCTTTAGCATAAAGTGGACACCACTATCTTAAGACTTTTGAAGTAGGAAGTTACTGTGTGATGTATGTGTAAACAGGAAGACAAGTGTATGGTATTGATTTAAACTTGCTCGACATTGTCTTAGCTAGATGAGGAAGTTATTTCTCCATTCAGGTCACATAAGCAAGTGAAAAGTTTCTTGCTTACTGCTTTTCATCATATTATGTACGACTTTTGTCATGTGTGAACGGTGTAGATCCAGAGCAGCCTGCACCAGTGTAGATCCAGAGCAACCGGCACATCTATGCAGTGTGATCAGGATCTTCACTGTTCATTTTCATATTAATACGGTTATTTCTATCCTAGAAGCGAACAGTGTAGGCCCTAATCAGATTGCACAGATGTGCAGGCTCATCTGGTCTGGAATTTGGGGCAACACAATAAAATTAGAAGGCTTGAAAGTTTGACGAATATATAAACCAAACAACCAAAATTTGTCCAATAAAAAGCAGGAGACTTTAGACTGGTAAATAGCATCAGTTAGTATTGCATGAAGTTTCTATATTTTAAATTGACATGGGACCTTTAAGACAGTACAAGTTGTTGATTTAAATGATGTCACCTTTTTCAGCAATCAGTCGTATATGTTCTTAATCACTTTTTCCATAACAATGTAAAAATTGTTAAGAAAAATTTCAGCTTGAGCAGATCACATTCCATTAATGTAAATAATACCACTGTGTGGCATGAAGATGGCAAAGGTTATTGCTGTTGTTGTTTTTCACTAAAGGGATCAATAATGAAGAAATATTTTAGAATATTCAGATTTTAGCATATGCCATTTCTAAAATTGCCACAAAAAGGGTTTATAACTCTAGACTACCTGAGTGTAATGAAATAGGCATGATGATACACTGTTACTGTTACTGTTATTGTAACATATTATGTTCTATATGCATACATTTTGATTACATCATATTATCTCATAAGTAAAGTCTTATGTGCTTCGGTATTAACATCATTGTTATGTGATGTCGTATCATCTGGTTGTTATGGAGCACTATTAGTTGTTATTGACATAAGTAACCAGAGCTGTTATAATTCATTTATCCCACTTTATGATAATGAGATTTGTTTTGTACATTTCAGAGTGACTGTTATACCATAGATGATGTTGATGAAGCTGGGGAGTTTTCCCGTCTCAAACAGTCCATGGAGATGGTGGGTTTCTCACAGGTCACACAAAAAAGGTAAAACACATGATACAAGTTAACCTATAGCCTGCTGAGGGCGACCGTGATAGAATTTGCAAACAGCTTGGATCCAGATTAGATATTTGGAGTGTTTCTCCAAATATTGGGCGATTCTGATGAATTTAAAAATCTAGCAGGCGACATTTTTTCAGCAGGCTAAAGGTTAAATGGCTTGACCCTTCAAATACTTTACCCTATTCCTGCTGAGCAAGACTTAAAAAGATTAATTTGCAAATAGTGTAGACAGAGAGTGGACATGGTAGAAAGATGCACTGGACCAGAGTCAGCACATTTTGCTTTAAAACGTTCCATATCTGTGAAGCATACGTCTTAAATAGGACAAAAATAATGAATATTCATAAAACAATATGACAGGAATAGTTAGCTGGTAAAAGGTTAAAACAATTTTTTTGCAGAGTAGATCCATATCCCCATATCTGATGGGCTTCTGTGGCTATATTTTGTAGCAAATCCACAGTTTAAAATTTTAATTACGTGAATATAAGTGGGCTATCAAAATTTTCTAATACAGTATAGTAATGATAACTATGGAAAATATCCAGATATAAGTATTGAAATATATGTTGAAATCACAAGCAGGTAGACAACTCATACAGCTGTTGCTACCTACCTTAATGTTACAAAACTTTCTTTTTTTACTTCTGACAATGATGAAAAAAGTACTGATAAATAGAATTGTGCATTTGATGATTCATAAGAATGGCCCTCTAATGCCATTAATTGCTCTGTGGGTTGAAGCTTTTATTTCTATTACAAATACCACTGTAAATTTCCTTCTCACAGTTTTTATCACAACTGAGTCTGGCATTACTTGTTGGGCATCAGAGTTTGAATGCTAAAAGCGAGCAGCCATGGATTTACAGACAGTACTGACCCAGATGGAATGAGTCCCCATCAGACTCTGGAATGTCTCTCAATGGAAGAATTAAAAATAAAAGTCCCCAAGATTTGAGAAAGATAGAAGAGTTCACAATAATAAAGTGAGCTAAAACACTGATAGACGTTTTAACCACAGTAGAATTACAATGATGGAAAACAGAGACAAGAATCCAGACTAATGTTGAAATTGACAAAAATACTTTTAAAGAAATCTGTTTGTACACAGGTAATGAAGCGGTAGTTTATTTAAATTTTTAACTCTTACTTTTCTGGCATCTGCAGGATATTTGGCGTTCTGTCGGCAGTCCTACACCTGGGCAATGTTAGATTTAAAAAGGTAAGACATGAAATCATTTCATTTGTTTTTTAGCTCACCTGAGCCAGAGGCTCATGGTGAGCTATTGTGACCGGATTTGTCCGTCGTCCGTCAACATTTGCTTCAAATCACATCTGTTCTAAACGGCTTGACCAATTTTAATAAAACTTTACAGAAATGTTCCTTGGGTGGTCCTCTCTCAAAGTTGTTCAAAAAATTTGATTCCATGCAGAACTCTGGTTGTAAAAAAACATGGCCGCCAGGGGGCGGAGTCAGTTTTCCCTTTCAGTATATAGTGAAAACTTAAAAAATCTTCTTCTACAAAACTAGTGTCCAGATTTGATAATAATTTGGCACAAATGTACCTTATGTGACCCTCTACAAAGGTTGTTCAAATTATTTTAATCTGTAAAAAAACATGGCCGCCAGGGGGGGCGGAGTCAGTTTTCCTTATATGTATATAGTGAAAACTTTGAAAATCTTCTTCTCCAAAACTAGAGGCCAGAT
>JAULCC010169119.1:0-13228 GCA_032358795.1 Nuttallia obscurata
ACTCGCCAAGGCTCGTGTCATATGTTTTTAGTCAACTCGTTTCATAAATATGATATTGAATAAACACTCATGTAAGAATCTCTATATATATAGTGAAAACTCATCAGATATCCTCTATATCTGATTCTTTTCATCGTTCACGCTCGCTGCAGCAACTGGGCTTGTGTTAGAGTTCGCTGCAAAATTATCATTTTATATCGAATAATCAAATCAATTTAAAGAAAAACGTAAGTTAACGCTAAACGCGACCGTGATGAAAATGCAAACAGCTAGGATCCAGAGCAGTAGCCGATTAATTCGGCGTCTAATCCGGATCCAAGCTGTTTGACACTCGGTCAATTGTTACTTTAAATATTGGGCGAATCTAATGATATTTAACATTCAAGCAGTTGACAGTTTAAGCAGACGACATTTTTTGCAGCCAGCGAAGGATTAATAATCATCGACGATCGCTCTACAGTAAACACACTCAGATACAATACACTTACTTCTTATTCAATCGTTTCAATCGTTTTGGAGAAATAAAACTTACAGGTAATTCAGAAATTGCACGAGCGCTTACAATTTCTTCAGATAAGCATTTTGTATATAATGCTTACCTTGAAATTTTGTGTAGCTTAGGTTTCGTGTAACACGTCTTAGCTAGAAAATATTGAATCTTCACGAGTTTTACGCATGTCATTAATAAGATCAAGACGTCGAAGCAACAAGAGGATGATCATCTGCCTACGATGAGCACGACTGATTTTCTTGAAATGTTTCTATCTTTGCTATACCTTTTTGAAACACAGATATGGCCGTTTGCTCTGTGAGTTACAGAAATGTCAATAAATGAACCCTTACGAAGTATCATAAGTAAATGCCGCCGTCGACTGGTAGGCATCATACCAAGATGTTTCAAGTGCTGAACTCTACGGAAAGACAACACAGTTTCGGCTACCACTTTCTTCCGTCAATACAAGACTGTAAGTGACGAATGGTAAATCGAAGACCGAAGCATAATCGGAAATAAAAATGAAGAACTTACCGGGAATTAACAGGTCAATATTGGAAGCAGTAAAGCAGACATACTCAATGACATTGTTGGAACTTCTGCTGAATATATGTGGTAAAACTAGCCAGCGGAGTGTTAAAGAAGGCGTACAATGGAAGCAAATATTTCATGAAAGAACGCAGTTAGAACTATTAACCTTTAGCCTGCTAAGGTCGACCGCGATAAAATTTGCAAACAGCTTGAATCAAGATAAGAAGCCGAGTAACTCGGGTCTTGGGTTCAAATCAAACCCGGACCATCAGAATTTTCTTGGCAGAAAAAAATAATCCAATATGTGCCTTACTACACCCATGTGTAGAAATGGGTACCTGTGAAGGTGTAATTCAATGTGCTGTTGCTGCAATCTACGTCATCTATTAAATGCTGACTTACAACATCTATATATAAATATAAATATACAGTGTCAGGAAAAACTCCATTAAATATTGTGCTATTTATAATCAGTATTTTATCGACAGTAATGAGGAAAAGAAATAAACGTTGTCAGCAATTCTAGACCTAGCACAGTCATTCAGTAAAATTCCCATTATCCTGGCCTTTCAAAAGTAGGCTATTAATATTTATCTGATTGATGAGTCAAGTCTTCTGTTGTGTTTTTTTAAAGAAAATATGACTGGATACAAACATTATTACCATTGAATAAAACTATTACTGTTATATTCATTTGAATTGCATGTTGAAGGTCAAGCGGCTTCTTCTTACAGCGGCATACGCCAATAAAATGATAAGGGGAACGAGCACTAAGGTAAAGGGCTCTCCACTTCTGAGTCATCCCCTCCAAAGATGTCGGAAGCCGTAGACGTATCGGCGTACAGTAAAGAGGAAGAGTTACTGGTTCCAAGGTTTTTCCCAAGACTCCTAACTGAGTCTGTCCGCCGTATGTAAAGAACGAGACCGTTAACCGTAACCTCTTGAGATGGGAGAGCAATACAAACATCTAAATGAACACTTAAGTCCTCTTCAGCACTTAAACGGTGATCAAGCGCTTCAACAACTTTGAAGTCAATGCCTCTAAGTTTAATCAGAGCTTTAAACGTTCTTCAAATCCGCTTAAGAGACTGATATATCAATAACTTGTTTAAAATAATCAAGCACGTATCGTATTTAATGTAGTGTAATCTAGCTTTCTGTATCGACCTTAGATTGTTGCTGATTGTAAATAATCCTCCAATTGGACAACATTGATATCAAATATCAGTACTTTTCTCTAATTATTTGATAATTTTACAGTGAATTTAAATCTTTAAACCATGAATACCACATTAAGTAAATGTCACGTATTATATAAATATGTTTTGAATAATACACTGAAACACTTAATTATATAATTAAGTAATCATATGACTAGCCGGAACTACTTTAAGGTATTTTTATCCTACCAATCATACAAATGCACGACACTTATTTCGACACTACTATATGTAAGTAAAAGTTTTTTTTATCTATTAGAAAAAACAATTAAAACTATAAAATATATCGCTTCCGCCATTGATTGATCCGGGACTGCGTCTGTTTGTTTCATTTACGTCACTTTCTGCCAACTATTGGCTAAAGAACGTCCAAGAGAGGGAAGTGGATACAGAGAACTCTTCTGTAGAGATCGTTGGTTCTTTCCCGTGCCAAGTGTATTGCACTGATACGCTTGCCCTGAACCCCAGCCGGTAACTTTATTCTGACACCGACAAACCAGTAGTAATGCTAGCCTTAAGTCCTGAGCGCCAAGGAGGGAATGTCATTACTACCAACTTTAAAGTCTTTGGTTTGACAAGGCCGAGGATCGAACTCGCGGCCTCCCACACCGGAAGTGGACGCTCTACCACATGAGCTAACATTGAACTTACTGCATGAGTACGGATCTTGCGTGTCACCAATATGGCCCATGCAGCTAAATGTCTAAGTTAATGTATGAATACAAGCATAAACTCATACCTTTCAAATGCCACATACCCGACAGGGTCCGACTTGAACACCTCTGCGAGTTTTATAGTATCACACACTTGAAATTTGAAACTTTTTAATTAGATAAAACGCCTGTTTTTACCTAAATACATATTACATGATGTTGTACAAATGAATAAAATAGATATCAAAGAACATTGATAGAAGAAATTTTGCAAACATACTCCATAAATGTTTTAATTGCATTTGTGACTTTAGGATATCTAGGAAGTATTATTAAGACAAATGTTTACAAAAGTATTTACTATGTAAATTATGTCTCCATATATTTGTCCGTCTTTCCATCACACTTGCGTTCCACTCCATATAACCCAGAATCACCACTGGATGATTGAATAGATTTTAGGGTCACGGGGTGGGGGGGGGGGCGGCGGCGGGTAGGTCAATGTCACAGGGACCTAATCGGTCAAATTGGTGTCAGGTCAATTACTTATAACCAAGTCCTCAAACTTCATGGATGAATATTTTCATTGAGTAGATAGACCCTTGTTTTTTAATCACCATTTCTTTTTCTCTTCTCCAAATTTATTATTAACGATTTCTGATGTCTATTACTATGCAATAGATATGCGATTATCTTAAAAACCATATTTCTGATAAAATCAGCCTTTCAATGCACTTTCTTTGATATATTCTTTAAAATAATGTATAAAAATCTACAAATACATACATATCAAAACAAAAAATAATTGAAGAAATTTACATCATTCTTAACTGTTATTACTGGATAAAAGTATATAACTTAAGCATATAAAACAGTATATTCTATGACAAATGGTGCACGTATAGTATTTACTAGGTAAAGTTTATATCACTTTTCTATTACCTTTTCGTTACTTTTACAGTCATAACAGTTTCCAAAATAATGCATTAAAGTCTCAATAATAATTTATTTTCAGTTTCTTACGGGATTCTATTAGTGCCATCGCCCCAGCGCGTAAGCGCTCCCTTCAACGGTCAAACAAAAATGTTGCGCAAGTTTAAACTTTAAACTGGTGCAACATGTTTTACCCAAGTAGCCTATATATCGTATAAAAGAAATGTAAAAAAAAGCACGCGATGTTCATCAGTCAAAACAGCGTAACATTTTTTCAAAAAGGCCATCACAAAAAAAATGTTGCGCAAGTTGTTCTGTCTGACTGGTGCAACATTTTCCATTTTCCCCTCATCGTCAGCTGGTAGAACGTACAGTGATATATTCAGTAAACACCATTTGCATATACGGTCAGACACTACCAACTTTTATATATAAAATGGAAGTGTCTATTTGTACGACCGTCGTACCGATAAGGTTGCTGACATTGGCATAGCAATGACCTGCTTTTAATTTGATGAGATTTTGTTGTTTGATCGCTTTATATGCCAAACTTTTAACCCTGCGAAGATACTTGTGTACCCAAAGTAATTACGACCTAAATCAAATTGTACTGCCGCATGCGCGAATCGATACCTTATGGTTGACATTTTTCTACTTTCCTTTTTGCGGTAATTTCAAAATTTCAAACAAAATTTCAAAATTCTACATTTTTAATAAGCGGAATACCGGTTATAATCAAATTTTAAGAAATATGCGCCTGTCACTCAATATAAGGGTGGGGGTGGGGGGGGGGGGGGTTGGTCGATAAACTTCCGTATATGTCGCTACATTATGATGCTGACGAATAGATCGTATCGCAATACTCGGCAGAAGCTGCCACTATGGTGAAAACACTAAACAAGCTTTACTAATTCGTCATAAAAACTATCATACCGTTACAAATGGACGATTTCCGAAGTTAATTAAGATAACATTTTATGAGTTTTAAATGTTACGTGGATTACATATGATAACAATATTCTGATGCAACATTAAAATACTTCCACACATTTATTTATTTTCAAGATGGACGCTGGTTCCATTTAAAAGTCCTTTTTTCAACAAAAAAATAACTCATGACATGAACAATCACGATTGTTTTTTTTTCACATCAATTATTAAAGTTTTATTTGAAAACATGTACTTGTAGTATATTTCTTTATTACCAATGCATACACATTATACAGTTACTGCATTGCCACTCAGTTACCGAGATATAAAAGACTATAGCACCATTTACAAAGTAAGATACAAATGTACATGTACATTAACATGAGATATGTGTTTAACACAACATAGAATAGTAATCAGGTATAACTTTTGATTAAACGAGACGCAATGGTTTAATGGTTATGATGTCTGCCTTGCGATCAGGACACTGCGACTTTGTTACCTGACGGGGGCCTTCTTCTAACCTTAATTAGACACAAAGTACTGGTTCTACCCAGGAAAAAGACTCGGCAGTTTTTTTACAAGCCATTTTACGATTTCTATGAAAAGAGTTTAGTAAATTCATTATTTTCTGTGTTTTTTAAGTCTCCTTACTTACTCCTTGTTTTAACAGGCATACATTTAGTTAATTTTTAACCTATATATGTTAACTCAATTTTGTTGAAAGCTTGTGGCTTGTTAAAACACTGCCGATTTATATTCTCCTTGAAATTTAATGTTTCGTCAAGAAATTGCCCAGTTTATCGTATACAACTTCCTGGTTTGACTTCGTCTCCGGCTATGCAGATTATTTTTGTATTACATTTAAAAACATGTTGCCTACAAAGGACCATGTATAAACTCAGTTTTTGAAGTATTCGTTTTAAGTTTATTTTCATTCATCCAATTGTTGATTGTGACAGCACCTTTTTCTAGTTCCTGTAATGCTTGAGACTCAACGACTGAATATATTGGTTTAAAACGTTTGTTTGTAGTATGGTCACCAGCAAAGCCATAGAGTGAAATAGATGGTGGAGCTACATTAAACAGTGTCATACCATAAGTTAGGAAAATCCACCACCCTCAACAACTGCTTTATAGACCGCTACAAGCTACTATGAAGAAGATGTGATGAAGACGGGTTCGTAACACTAAGTCTAACAATAATTTCTTTTCGATCACGTTTTGAAGAATGTGGCATGGCTTTACGAGAATGTGCAGAAATCATTCCGAATATCAGTGCATGCGAAATGACCTACGACAACGGCCGGAGAGACACGGACGATATCGGAAAACCATCGGAAAATAACTGAACTAAAACACTGACGAATACATTCTCAATCGCTGAAGAATTACATCGGCCACGGCCATTTTCAACATTGTTTTTCTCACAATAGTATCGGGAAGTTTTACCAAATTTTCACATGAGTTTATGTTAAGTTATACATTCATACTTTTGACATACTCTTTAAACACGCGTAGGCTTTAGGGAAATGCCCTATAAAACCTATATTAAGAGTATCTTATCTGCTTTATTTCCATCTGGAAAATTATGTAAAAAATGTCGAACTGTTCTATACTTACATGTAGCATGAAGTCCGAACAGACCGAATGTTTTATATATTCCCGAACAAAGTTAACATATTACTGACTCAATAATTGTACTTTATTATAGAAAAAGATAGAAAAATAGAGCCTATTATAAAGCGTTGACCTATTATCCCCCGCCTATGTAATAGGGAGGGGGTATTGAAATGGCGTTGTCCGTCCGTCTGTCCGGTTTATTCCACAGGCATTTCTCAGTAACTAGCTGGTAGAATTTCATGAAACTTGAAAAAAAATATGAACTAACATACTGCTATGATGCCCATCCATTTTTGTGAGATTGGTCAATCTTCCTTAGAGTTATTGCACTTGATTTATTGAAAATTGTACGTTCACAGCCATTTCTCAGTTACTCCCAGGTAGAATTTTATGAAACTTAAAATAAATATGAACCAACATACTGCGATGATGCCTGTCCATTTTATTTTGGATGGTCAATTGTCCTTAGAGTTATTGCCCTTGATTTATTGAAAATTTACGTTCAAAACCATTCTCAGTTACTACCTGGTAGTATTTTATGAAACTTGAGAAAATATGAACTAATATGCTGTGATGATGCCCATCCATTTTTGTTTTGAATCGGTCAATTTTCCTACGAGTAATTGCCCTTGATTTGTTGAAAATTTTACGTTCACAGCCATTTCTTTGTTACTATCTGGTAGAGTTTCATGAAACTTGAAATAAATATAAACCACTATACTGGTTGATGTCTGTCCATTTTTTTGAAGAGCGGGGATTGGTCTATTTTTCTTAGAGTTATTGCCCTTGATTTATTGAATTTTTTTGTCCACAACCATTTCTTAGTTACTTGCTGGTAGAATTTCATTAAACTTTACATAAAAATGACCCAATATACTGCAATAATGCCCATCAATTTTTTTTATTTTTTTTTTTTGGGGGGGGGGGATTGGTCAATAGTCATTAGAGTTATTGCCCTTGATTTATTGAAAATTCTTCATCCGCAGCCATTTCTCATTAACTAGCTGGTAGAATTTCATGAAATTTGATATAAATATGAACCAACATCCTGCAATGGTGTCCGTCAATTTATTTATGGATTAGTCTTTTGTTCATTCAACATAAAGACCTTCATTCACAAACAACCTACCAATCACAAACAAGTCATCATTGGCGGGGGATACCTTTTCAACGAAAATGCTTTTTAATAAAAGGAATGCGACATGGCGCAAACTTAGCATTGAAGATATAGGTTAAGCATATCTTAACGTAGTTTAGTTTAAACATGTTCTATTTTAAGAAATTTACAGAAATGGGATTGGGCTTATAATTCTCACAACTTTAGTTTCGGCATTTAAAGTATAGTTATTGTACTTTTACAGTAATTGTGTACACTGCGCAGTTATGTAATAGCTCAGTGTCAGTTTTACTGTTGTAAAGAAGACGGTTAAACGAAAAACTGAAACATGACACGTTCTTCGTTTAATTCAGTCGACGTGTTTGTTGGCAATGAAGCCAACATTGAACTTTGAATTAGTTTTAGTTATTTCCATGAATTCAATATTTGGATGTCAGCTTGGAATATTCAAATTAGGTCAAACGGACCAATGCATTTATTAATTATTGAATAGCAGGTCTCATCTTAACATGTGTTGGTCCAATCTCATTTAAATCAGATCTATACCATTTTGCGGTTTGATCTGACAACGAACGGTAGAAGGTCACCTTCAGTGATCCCGGAATTTCCTTTTTCGATATATTTAGGTTATTTTGGTAAACCAATCATTATGTTTGGTACACCTATCAAAAACAGTCCTTAAAACCGCATACGTCAGATTTCATCGGAACACTCGCAAATTATTCGATTGACTTTTACTTTCACGGAAATGATTTGATTGGCTGATTGGAAAATTAGCCGAAGGCGTATTACAATAGTTCGTTGTCAGATCATACCGCAAAATGGTATAGATATGATTTTAATGAGACTGGTGTTGGTCTACATAGGAATCAACCAAGTATAGTGTTCTGCTCAATATTTAAATGCTTACAGTAACACGAACACTCAATGAAAACAAAAACATATATAAACGCAACAACACCATGTGCTATGACTTGGTTTGTTTGTTTGATTTGTGATATTGTATGCCATCTGGGGCAAATGGACGTTCCAGAGAGATGGATACTTCTTCTGTAGAACACTTTATTTCTTCAACGTACCAAGTGTGTATCTCTGTTACACGTAGGACTGAACATTGCCATTCACTTTAAACTGACACCAACAAACCACTCGTAAGTCTAACCCAAAGTCCTGTGCGCAATGAGGCTAAATCTACTGCAACCTAACTTTTTAGTCTTTGATTGGACGCAACCGGGGATCAAACCCACAAACTCTCGCACCGAAAACGGACATTCTACAGTTGAGTTAACTAAGTGATAAAATTGCAGTTGAATGGGTTATTATTATAATTATTATTATTATTATTATCATTATTGACAATATGCATCGGTCATGCGCCGTCAAGACGCTGCTCAGATACCAACCTGTCTCCGCCCGACTTGACGGCACCCGGCCGGAAATCTGCAAGACATCGGACGGTCCAAGATCTGCTTCTGGCAACCATGCATTGTTGCTCGTAAGGTATAAAACGCGGCCCATCGCACCATTCACAAGACTCGTCCAAATACGACGTGCTCGCAGACACCAACATAGGATAGTACTGAAACTGCTCTCAGATGCTGATGTTTCTAGACTAAGGAGGGACGACGATAATCCTTCGAGTTCGTCATCATCATCATCATCATCCTTCAGATGAAGGTCGCCGTCCAAATCCGACTGGTTTGTAAACATCAGCACGGGGCGGAGTGGGAGGGGGGGAGGGAGAGCAGGAACTATATCTACTCTCATATGCTGGTGGCTACTTTCAGGGATTAGCAGGAACATTAATTTTTTTAATATTTATCATCATCATCATTATCATCATCATTATCACCATCATCATTATCCATCAGAATATCATATGCGCTCTACATAGAAGGTTACAAGTGCCATACGTTTTATCATACACTTTTTATAGGCACAATACTACAAGATGCACAAGTGTTATGCCAATATAGTGAACTATTTGAATACTTATGTGGACTAGTGTTTTTACAGCAGACAAGTATTTTCAGAGTGGCTTAGTGTTGCTTTTGATAGCTCTTATTGAATCATGTCTGATGTATCTATATGTGTTTTCGTTATCTAAATACACTAAGACATTTTACGAAGTATATGGGAAAAGAAAATAAGGTTTGTGTAGACATTGTACACAGACATTAAAAGAAAGTACACAGACATTAAAAGAAACAGGAACACTTAAAAATAAATCAACTTAGTTTTATCGTTTTCCTTTCCAAAATCGAAAATAATATAAAAGATTTTTTTTTAAATTTTTTGACAAAAGGTTACTATTGCACGGCTATTGATTGCCGGACACTCGACAAGCACACCACACATGAATGCCCTTCCGGTTGCCGTGTGGTCTGTAAGAATCAGCCGGCACAAAGCCGGATACTTCAGGGACACAGACAGGACACAAGGCGAGTGCCGTCTAGATACTGGCAAATAGTGGACCCCATTTGCAGAAAAGTCGGCCGATTGCAAACGACGCCCAGCTTCCGCTTTAATTGTGACTGAGGCATAAGAAAACATTCATATTCCCAACACTAGGCTCACATTGTGCCTGTGTTAAATGTTATATTATGACTAACGTTATCATGAAATGGTTTAAATATTTTTAAACAACATCTTAAAGATATACATATTACACATACGGATACAATAAGAATTCCTATAAACATTGCTTTCGAAACAAGGTTGAAAGAGAATCCGGTTTCAATGTTATCGGAAGTACCCAAACATTTTTTGTAACTTACCTGCTTATTTATTAAAACCCTTGATTAATATTCACTCACGTATACAACCGGAAATGAGAAAGAATAGTGGCGGCCTGCGCACTTTCTGACCAAGTTTTATGTAGACAGTATCACTTCATTAACGATATAGGGGTTGAAGATACCACCTTTATCGGTCCTAGGGTATAACGTACAATTTGTATGTCAGAATAACATTTTCATCTCGTGACACCGCTTGTCTCCGGGTAAGTATAACGAGTTAGTATTTTTTATCTGTAACATATGTAGTATAAGCGAAATGACGTCACAAAACGTCATTAGAACTATGTGTTGGTTGGTCCATTCCTTGGGAAACCCACAAAACAAAACGTGTGTTTGCATAAAAAAGCACCATATAGTAATGTGATAAAAGAAACTGACACTCGTTGTCCTTTGAGATAAACTATTCTGAACTCATCTAGAAAAAAGTTATTAAGCTCGCCAAAGGCTCACTTTTAAAAAACCTTTTTTCTAGACTCGTTAAAGAAACGTTTATCTAAAAGGACAACTCGTGACAGATCCTATATTTATGGATCATGAATTTTGAAAAGTAAGATGAGTGCTGTATACTCATTGGCCGTGTAACCGGTGGTCTTATTTTCAAAGAAAATATCATCAGACCAAAAGTACACATTTTACTTATTACGCTCGTTTGATTCAATACAACAACAACAACAAAAAAAAAGGTTTATGAACACTTTCGCTGCCAGTAAGACGGGTATACCAATCCTGCTTAATGCTTGCATATTTGCCAATAGAACGGGTAGACGTCCTTTGAATTCTCCACATTCCATTCTTTACAAGGTGCGACTGACGTCACATAATCTCTCCCAAAGTAACCAATCATATTTTAGATATGTTTCTATTAGCATATGTTGTTCTATTTTTGCGATACCTATAATGACCTCGTTGACCGTGTAGTTTGACAAAAGTTTTCAAAATGGCGAACGGCGATTCAGTTTATCATGCATTACAAAATCGGACTATTTAGGTACATGTATCTGAAATTACTGACGTGTCTGTACGTCCTATGAAACATGTGTGTTTATGACTTTTTTGCTAAAATCAAAAGAACAAAGTGAGACTTTTCAAAATGTAATCAATATACCAGCGTTTATTGTCTTAGAAATCATATCAGATTTCGTGATTTTTTTTTCTAATAACCGTAGTTTTCGACAGAACCTAACAGAACCAAGATGCTTTGAGACAAGAAATATGTTCATCTAATAGCTTTTTGTCCTTTCTAAAAATTATAAGTTTCGTACAATTTTTGTGAGTAATAAAGCCTGTATACATATATGTTATAACAAACCCTAAATCAAGGTAAAGAGCCCTGGCAAATAGGCAGTAAATGATGTTTTAGGTGTCTGGCAGCGAAATTGGTATCAATAATGCAACACGTTGCATTCATCGTTATTCCATGTAATCAAGTATGTTTCTATTCAACGACCAAAGTGAACTAATGATATTGCATCGGTTACAAGTGCACACCGGTTGCAAGGTCACATATCATACTTAAGTTTACCTTTAACAAACATATCTTTAAAAGTACATTTAAAAATCATATCAGTTGTGAACCATTTCCTAGAAGAATCACAGTCTCTCATTAGAAGAAACATTAACACATTTTGAATAGACGGTGTATTTTATTTTCCAGTGTCAACAAGTTTAAGCGTTAGCTTTTGTTTAATTAGTTTATTGTAGCGGACAAAATACTTCCTCTGTTGTTGCATACATATAGATATATTTGTCACACTGCATGTTCGTCTTCTTTTGGGTAATAATTCGTGATTGTTGGGTTATACATGGGTTGTATATAATAAGTATTGAAGTAAAGTTTCCCATATCCCTTTATGGCCTTTGCAGACGACACACTGCAGGTATATCCACTTTGAACGTTGATGATGATGATGAATTCGAAGGTTTAACGTCCCTCCTGAGCCCTGGGGGAGCAGCCGTCAGTATGGGAGTATACATTGTGTACACTTCCACGCTGACGTCTACGGGCCAGTCGGGTTTGGACGGTTGAGGCAGACGACAATATATGCAGACGAAAACTATTTAGTGCACCTCCCACAAAATTCTAGCAATTTCATTGGTTAAAGCCTGTCACCTGGTGATTGTATAACTTTCCATGTCGAGTCAGTAGAATCCATGGCGGGTCAGTAAAGTTTTGAAATGACGTGACGCATGAAATCATATTTGCCATGATTTCATTTAAGTTTAAAAAAATTAATGCTTGCCGTAAATTTCAACCTTTCAAAATTCTCTATACGACAGAGTATGCACCCAGCTCCACTCACACATTCCTCGCGTTCATGCACGATTACTTCAGTATTTTCTTCTATTGAAAATAATCAAAATGACCCAAAGTCTCTGTGGAAAAGCCTGAAAAAGTTAGGTCTACCAAGTAAGAATAATCAGTGCCTCAGTAACATTGGTCTGAATATTGATGGTAATATTTGTTTTGATAAACTCCAGGTTGAAGAAAAATTTAATTAATTTCATACCTCTGTAGCAGATAAACTTGTGAGTAAATTGCCAAACATTGTAATTGGTTTGGTAACACTTTTGTTTTAAACTTTTATCGTTTTAAAGGCATTAAGTCTGACAATTTTACATTCTCAGTCATTCCAGAAAATAAAGTATTGAATTATCTGAACAGCCTTTGTCAAAACAAGGCAACGGGTTTAGATGGCATACCCTCTCGTTTTGTTACAGACTCAGCTCCTATCATTGCTGGTCCCCTTTCACACATTATTAACCTACAAGGGATGGTACCTGATGATCTTAATTCTGCCCGTGTTGTTCCATTATATAAGAAGAATGATAAAACAGATGTTGGTAATAACCGTACAGTCTCAATCTTAAGTATTGTATCTAAAATCGTTGAGAGGGTTATCTATGATCAACTAGAGGAATACCTTACTCAA
>JAULCC010169230.1:0-13228 GCA_032358795.1 Nuttallia obscurata
GAGCCCATTTTAATGCATTCCAGACAAGACATGTTCAACAGAACCACTAGCACAAACGCCTCGTTTACGACTTTAGCTAACCCACTTCCTTGTAGACGTTTTTCAAGAGCTCCATGATATGACGAAAAAGTATAAAAGGCTCCCAAGTGAATGATTGTATCTTTATACTGTTCAAGATACTGCAAGACAATAGCTTAATGCACTTTTGCAACCGCAAAATCAAATGTCAAAAATAGGTACTTCTGACCAACAGCTTTTGATTTCCTCTGTGAGTCTTGCAGCACTTTCTGCACTGTAGCATTTTCAGTGATAGGAGAATATATAGGTGGGCTGTTCATTACAACAGATTGCATGTGATTTCGGTGTGTTTAGTTAACGAAATTCAACCAGCCCAACTGGGAATTAACTGTTTGTCCTCCAGTAAAAGTTTTCTGCACATAAACCACTCAAAATCTGAAGAAGAACCATATTCTGAAATGCTCTTTCAGCCACTTCTACATCTGAGCAATGTATGAAGGGCTGGGGACTTACCCACCACAATGCAATCTGGAAGCTCTTCCTGTCGATATTCTACTGAAATCATGATACCGTGTGCTCAATGAGTGGTACTGTAAGGTATGGTGTACCATCAGGAACATCGCATATATATTATTTTTTCTTGTAGATCTCTTGTAATTAAGATAAAAAAAACTTGATGTATCGAAAGGTAATTTCTTCAAGTTAACAACTACTTGACGATTTTAACGATTTTAACGCTTAAAGTAAAATTTACAATGATTGTTAGGATGTATAGAACTATATTAATTGCTGCCGATTTCCACTCAGGTTTATCAAATTTGAAATTACAAAGATCCAGATGTGTGACCCTTTATATTATAAAGCATGTTTGAATTTTTTGGGGGAATATTTTATCATTTATAATAATAAAATTATCGATATATAATAAGCTTGATTCAAATATACCATCTGTAAAAACTTTTTTTATCATTAAATGGACATAATCTGGACGGGTTTATACACCAGAGTAACCTGCCCTTATTTAAAATGAATAGTGGTACTGGTTAGTCAATCTAAGAAATATGCAGCAAAAATTATTCGTTAATAACGCCATATATGCAAATATACTGACTGAACAAGACATTGGAGTTCAACTTTCAGGGGCAGATAATCAATAACGATTTCTAGGCTTATCCGGCGGCTATTTGCCATCCAACAAGTGCCATTCTTTGCGGAATACTTCCACCTTCAACATGATATAGATCTCATAAATTCCCACCAGGGGTGACCTAGGGTCCAGACAGCCCTGAAACTATGAAGGTGAATTATGGATATGTTCCGTTTTAAACATTGTGTTTTTAATCTAATTTAGCTTACCGTAGTATATTTTATGCACGTTTTCAAACTAAAGGTGAGTCTTATAGTGACTGTCTTTATGTATGTTTGTCCGCCATCGCCGTAGCATAAGCGCATTAAGCAGTATATACTGCTCACCAGCTACACATGAATATCGAACAGGTGTTGTTGCACAGCAATATAGAGAAATTTGATTTTTTTGTTCCGAACCAGAGCCTATAGTGATGACCGTGTTCAAAAATGGCTGTGGATATTGTAGAATAAATATATGTCTCACATTGACCAAGCGCCGAAAGCCTTCACAATAAATAATTACAAAAAAAATCGGTACAGATGTTGATACTAATAAACAACACACAAAGCTAGAATGAAACCCAACTATATTTAACGAATTTTCAAATTACAAATTTATTATGAGAATAGTTTGGCCCAGCCGAATCCGTACGTCACAAGCTGATTTACCACGTGATACAACGTCTTACACAAACATTTCGGACTGCGCATTTCAGTTATTCGTTCAAAAATGTATGCACGGCATCCAACGTGATTTTGAGAACAGAAACCGTCAAAATAGTAGTTAAATAATAATGATAGTAAAGACCCGAAACAATTATGGCATGGCATGAGAAAAATGAATGAAGAACCAGAATCTAGTAAGGTTAACGCATTTTCAGTCATTGCTTAGTAAGGATGCACCTGCAGTAGACTCAGGTAACAATCTTCTATCAAGCATTACAATTCAGGCAATGATATATATTAAATAAAGAAATTACCAAAAATGAAATTCAAATTGCAATTTCATAAGTTCACGGAAATCGCGCGTCAGTGCATGATGGAACAGGTATGAATATATTTAATGCATATCTACATTGTTTAATCCATATTTTGTAAAGCATTTTAATGAAATATTTGATACAGGATATATACCCGAATCTTGGAGTGAAAGCTTTATTGTTCTTATACACAATAACGGGTCTAAGCAAGACCGAATAGCTAATTGATTCTCTATGCAAAATGTGTACATGCACCCTTAACAGTAGTTTATATTTATGATGCGAAGAACACAACATTTTGGATGAATCACAAGCAGGTTTCCGACGAACTTGTTCAACAATTGATAATATATATACTCTTATATCTATAACACACAAATACTTATTGAGACCCATAAATAGATTTTATTGCATGTTTATAAATTTCACAAAGGCTTTTGATTCGATACAGCTTAACATTTTATGGGAAGCTTTAAATCGCAAAATTATTAATGGAAAACTTATGTTAGTTTTACAATCGATGTATTCAAATCTTAAAGCGTGTGTTAGAGTTCGCCACGGTCTGTCAGAGAGATATTCATGTGTAAAACTGGTACCAGACAAGGCAGTATCTGTAGTTCGGTGATATTCTGCCTCTACATCAATGATTTGATTCAGCACTTAATACATACATTTCCAAATGGTATATATTTATCTCTGAAGATGTATGTGTGATCTTCTTGCTCTCATGCACCCATCATGAGTCGTAAAAGAATCAGGTTGCAGCAACAAATTAATTACATCTTAGATTATGCGACGCAGTGAACGTGCAGGTCAATCTCGATAAAATAGAACTTACGGTGTTCAGAAACGGTTGCATTTTACGATATTATGAAAAATGGTACATCAAAAAAAGTCTTATCGAAATTGTATTGATGTATAAGTAGTTGAATATGTATATGACGCCAAAACTGATGTGGTAGAAAACACATAAAAATGCAGACAAGCAAACAAAGCAATGTATAGTTTTTTTATATATCAACGTGCATTTGGACAATTAGGACCAGCTGAAATTTGCAAACTCTTTGATAGCATGGTAAAACATATTATGTGTTATGGTGCCGGAATATAGGAGTTCAAATATATTGAGAAAATAGAAAACATTAAGTTCTCCAAACAGTACTGCGCCTTGTACCAATGCAAACTGCTTAAAATTGGAACGTCCAAATCCCGATCGCGATAGACGGTTCTCATCCGTTACTCATGCGGTTTGTTGCCGTTTTGGCCGTTACTCATGCGGAATCTAAACGGTATTCATACTTCTATGGTCGTTTGACAGACGGACAGCTCATCCGTCTGAGGCCAAGGAACGCAGCAAACGTCTTTGGAAGGGTTAAACCGACAAGAAAACTGCTGCCGTCTAAGAAACGTTTACTAAACGGATGCATGACGGATGAAATACCGTTCTCGAAATGGTCGAAACGGAAGAATACCGATAGATAAACGTTTATTAATGTCCAATCACGTCTAAGTTATTATATTGAATTTGTCACCGTCTAAGCACTGCATGACCTAAACTAAAATTTTAGACGGTATCGTAGACGGTAGCATGGTACTGGACCTTTACATACAGATTTCGTGAGTAAAGGTATAACAATCGTACATGTACTTGCCTAATGCGATCTTGTAGAAAAACGCCTTTGCGAGGAATTGACATGTTATTCACAGCAGTCTAAAACCTGCTGTATACTTTGGAAATAGAAAATAAAACAAAATGACAAAAACATAAACTTATCTATAGTTTGACAATCCAGATCAGGCAATTGACCACTGCAGCACGAATGTTGTAGAAAAGGTTCTTCCTACCACAAATTGACAGGTGGATGATGTCTGAGCAGAATGCCTTTCTTTCGCTTCCAGTGTTTAGAAATCGGTATAACTTATAGAACGTCTCTTTGTGGTGTGGTAAATCCATTAACCTCATTGAAAGGTTAGATTCGTCAACTCATTGGATAAAACAGTCTATGTCCGCTGACCAACGGGATATTATCAGGGACGGTTGACTATGTAGACTATATCGACTGCAATTTGACATGAATTACGTGTCATTGGATACGAAGCGTTGCCAGCGTTAAACCAACGAATGTCCAACTACCTATACACTGCGACGCCATCTTTGTTTCTGACACATAATCTCAAGAGAAGCGGTACACAGGAGGCAGTACATAGTAGCGAGCAAACTTTACGCATTGGTCCCGGAGAAAATCCTTAATTTAAGGCAAGTGCAGGTTTGAATTGACTTTTTGGCATGAGTAATAATTATCCTTGTTTATTATGTATCAAACTCTTGTAGTGCCATATGTATTCATTAAATTATGACCAAAGGTAATGATCTTTGTTTAGTTATAGAAGGATAGAGAATGAAAAATACGAAACTATATTTGCTGGCTTTATCAGCTGTTTAAGCTTGCCATTTGACAGTTGGTCCTAAAATTGAAAAACAATTTGAAGAAAGTCCTGGAAACCCCATACTTTGGAGTATAAAACTGAGGTAGGCACACATTGAGAAAGCTAAATGTGCAGTTTATTGTTGGCTGTCATGCTGCAAAACATATTTTTTCTTAATCGGAAAATGTATGATTTTGAAATGTTTTTGTCACCAGTTTTCGAGACCATAACAAATGCTTTGAGAGGGCTGAAGCAACCCAAAATAAATTCCCTCAGGCTAGTTTTTTGTTGTTTTGTACTGCTGTTGGGTAGGTTTCTTAAAAACACAATGTATTCCTTTTCAGGTCTGTGATTGAAAGGCTGTGTCAGGACATATTGAGCACTGGTGAATCTCGGCCGAAGCAGATTCCAGTCAATAATACTGAGTACTGCCTCCTTCAGGTAAAATGACCATTTTGACATGTCTCAGAAATGTGTTTTTACTACTTTTTTTCTTATAATGTGATAAAAGTGGAATAGGAAAATGAAGTTTGTATGACTCTGTGTCTAATCAAAACAAAGGCATATCGATTTAAGCAGGGGAGGTAACTCAGAGTTCAAAAAATTAACCAGGAATTGGAATGGCAATTACACCATTTTTTGAGTGTTTAATGCAAATATGCTTAGTTGTCTGGTCATTTTTGGCAAAAACATGTATAACAAGAGTAACCTAGGTAAAATTTACCTTATTTTTGACAGTTACAGCCTTAAAATCAGTCCAAAACATAAATGGCCATTGCATTTACCAATTTACCATACAGTTCACATATTGATTTGCTTTGTGGCTACTGTTTGTAATGTTAAGCCATAATTATGGTCAGTTGCACTACCGGGCGCTTTATTTTCAGAACAGTACAATGCTTCCTTAAAGAGGCTTTTGTTCATTTTCCGCATGCGGTGCTGATGCTGGGCTTGTTTGTATTTGGCCGAAGTTCGTCCAAGACTGTGCTAATGGCTAAGCCAGACCTTTGCTGTCAGCTTGATATACATTGCACTGTTCTTTTTAACATTGGTTCCAGCTGCAATGGCTAATTGCACAGTAGCTTCTCCTGGTCCCACTGTTCTTGAATGTGTTGCAGAGTGGCATATTGTTGCATGCATGTGACTGATACGGGAGGTCATTTTTCCTATATTTATTGTCACATTTTCACTTGTACAGTCATTTCCATGGATGTTTTCTTGCGTTTCAGGTCTTGGTCTCAGTGTAAGACTGTTTGGCAGCCCATTAGTTTGGTTTTGGTGGTCCGTTTTGTTCCTACAATTCGATAAGACATCAGCAGCCTCCTGCCTAGTTAGTCACCCGATTGGTTGAGTGTCCTCGAAAGAAGTCTCTGTGTATTCAGTATCCGGATTCTGAATTTCAGGTGAGTTTGAGGTACAACCCCTAGGTCTCATCCAGCTTTAAATTGGGTTGCTTTCTTACATTTAGGCTTATTGGAGCTACTAATCAATTTATTTCTGTAAGTTCCTGACATGGTTACAGTAAATTCAGCTTGTTATTTCACAGACTTGTTCACTTTACAGTGTATCCACCAGGAATGCTTCATAATATTATTTCATGTGTGAACTTTAAAAGCTCTCCAGTAAGGCCATTTATCAGTAAAAGGGACAGATGAGAAATGGCGAGAGGAAGCATCTGATTGGTTAAGAGATAGCTCCCTGATGTGTTGTCTGTCCTTCCTGTTCACCAACATAAGATAATATAAGATAATTATCGAAATAAATCATTTTATGTTTGCATAATATATATATTATGTCTTATACTCATGATGATGCTATATATTTGCACTCACTGACGCATTGACTCTCTAAGTCCCTCACCGCTGTGGGTTCGATTCTGGTCTGGGCACTTCGGATTTTTCAAGTGAGAAAGCCTTCCAGCTGGATTGCGGTAGGTCGGTGGTTCTACCCGGGTGCGCTCTGTGCCTGGAAAAGTGCGCAGAGGTCCACCGGGGTCTTCCTTGACCTGTATTGTGCTGGACGTGGCGATTTGACTGAAATATTATAAAAGCGACGTTAAATTCCTAAAAACAAACAAACAAGTGTACTCGCTGTAATGTTTTAAACTATATTTTTCACTGAAGATGATGTTATAAACTATATTTTATACTCATGATATGTTAATATATATATATATATCGCTTTAACATTGACCTTTGACCAAAGGACCTTACAATCATAAGAAGTCTACTTCTTGTTAGGCACAATCTCAAAGTCAAGTTTGATACCGTAGGTCTAGGAATTATCTGTTCGCATTCAATATTACTGTGACCTTGACCTATTAACCCATAATCTCAATATCAATAGGCTTTTTCTTATAGTCAGACCCAACCTCCATGTCAAGCTTGTGGACCTGTGGACAGTAGGTCCAGGCATACGGTCCACGTTTGAGTCATCAATCGGACAAGCTTTTCGGCCTTGACCTTTGACATAAGGACTTAAAAATCAGTCGGAATATTTACTGATCAGTCACAATCTCCCTGTCAAGTTAGAGGACCGTAAGTCTATGTTTTGTTGAGTCGAAAAACTTTGTTTTCCGACCGATATACCAGCCGACATACCGACCGTCCGACCGACCTACCTACGGACAAACCGTCCGACATGTACAAAGCAATATGCCCCTTTATTTACAATTATTTACATGCATATCAATAATAAAACTGATCAAATGTCACAATAACAATATTCCTTTACAGTTAAAACTATAACTTACTGAATATGGACTAATCTTATTTATGTTTCGTAGCAACTGATTATTTAAAATTTGTTTTGTTTTACTTTACTTCGTCTTAGCCTGAGCGGCGAAGTAACACAGCGTCAGACTTAAACGTTAAATTAGTATAAAACAACATCAACAACAACAATATGTCGCATAAAGATTCAACACTGTTCATGGTTAACGGTCTTAATTTCATAAATCTAAACATCATTTTTAAGAAGATATTACAAGTGATGAATTTCAATAATATAATAAGTATTTTAAAAACCTGACACACTGGTCATTGGAATTAAATATGCCATTTTAATATCAATAAACATATAACGAAATAGTTAGAAAATATCATCTTCAGTATCTTTTGTTTTACAATTTTTCTTTGTTTTACAATCTCTAAGAGCTTTAATGCAATCATAATTTCGAAAGTGGTCGATTTGGGACATACGTGATTTTACCATATAAATACGAACTAACCCGTCACGACCAATGAAACACTAACAACTCTATTCAGAGTCATTGGCCTCTCGCGACACTGTCCTCAGCTACTGAAACAAAATCGCCATGTTGTATGTTGGCAGTCTTGCGTTGCCATGTCTGTCGGTTCTGCAACATTGGTACATACTCTCGTATTCATCTTCGCCAGAACACGGTAGCTAAGTATTTAACATGTCTTCACCATCTTTTTACGAAATTGTTTTGTTTCATTAAACTATGGTGTTAGATTTCATCAGAAGGAGCATACTTAGTGTAAGTGCAAGTCGGTCGCCGGATCATTTATGATCTTTTCTACTACAGCCATCAGATTCACAAGTTTTACCGAAGCATGTGTATAAAAACCTGTCAGATGGCGTCTGCTATGTGTGCAAAGTTGCCATTAGTTGACATTTTAATGTCTGCACGTGAAACAACTATTACAGTGTTGATAGTACATGGTCCCTGGCTTATCCAGAAATATTCACGGATACTCACTAAAACTTAGTTAAGGCATACATGGTATAATTTCCATGATAGCCACGTATGATGAGAGCTGTCACGTGAAAACTAGGAGGTGATATACATGAAAATTGTCCTAAACAAACTCAGGCATGTGACCATTTACCTTGATAAAGTTTATATTACGCAATCACGGAAGCTATGCTACTACTTCGTTTCACTGGTTTAGATTACTTCATTTGGCTCGGTTCATCTAAAACATCTAGTCACTGGACACTTGTAGTAATGTAGACATTGCTCTCCATAGTTCTTCAGTAGTAATGTCTCCCTTTTTACTTTTGTCACCTTGCTTCACATAACGATTTATAAATTACGTTTTAAAGCTACAGCGCGTTTCAGTTTCATCCGTGCTGAAATGTTGCAGTATATATTTTCTACCGCGTCGCTGCTTGTGGCATGAATTATTCCTGACTTGTAACAACGATTAATGGATATATCTTCTAGACCATGTAATGTTGACATCCATCTAAGCCATTCTTTCTTCTGTTTTGTGGAATCAGATCGTTCCATGTAAGCATCTATCTACATATGTCCTGAACAATAGAATTAGCACGTAATGTCACAGGTGAGACACAAGAGGCTCGAATATAATATTCACCGTAGAGAAAATACCGCGCCTTGTCAATAGATTTTCTTCTAATTTCACACTGAACTGAATTGTGTTACCATTCATATCTAATGTTACTCCGACATGGTAATTTGTGTTTTGGACCCAAGCTCATGATTGACGGCATACGTTCTTTTTCAGGAACAGTCTCTATCACTTTTCTATTAAGCCCTTTCTTTAGCATACAACCAACACTCCGCAGACCTTCGTACACGTTTATTGTGTTTTCTTCTTAGGTTACTGGTTTAAGACAACCATCAATGTAAAAGTTCTTTTGTACAGTTGACATAACTTCCTACAGATGTAAACGTGTCCTTGTGGTATGTGCATGGTGATGTAGCTACGAATAAATGAAGTTTCATCATGAAACACTTAGGAGTTTCATTGATGCCCCCGGCAAGAACCACAGGGCATCATTATTCTCGCCATAACCTCAAGCGGTTATGTCAGCCGCTATTTCTAATTTATTCTACCTTAACCTTATCAGAACAACAATTAAAATAAGGCCCTTACATAAGATGACTACTTGATGAAACGCTTTGATACTTCGCGGCACAGTCGAATGCTACTCGGAATTTTCTAAGTTTGTTCACTAACTGATGTGGTATGTACAAAATTCTGTTTGAGTGTGGAGAATTCATGGCCACTATTTCAGCGTAAGCCTTTTCGATATATTCTGTAACATCAGTAGTGTACATACGATGAAAGTCTTTATCTCGTGCAAGCTTTCGTTGTAATTGTGATAATTAGACAATACAATACAATATCATTTTATCGATAGTGAGAGGCGTCCGCCCCAATATACAAAAAAGAAGGTATCGATCGTGAGTGACAATTTAGTAAAGTAAAATTATAAATTTGAAATATAAGAAATTTCGTAACCAGACGACTGTTTTAACTGATTCTAACCATGTTCACAAGTACTTTGCCGGATATGAAATATTAAGTGCATATGCTCAATTCATGTAAGATAATGTCTTTACATTTTATAGTCACTATGTCCTTTTTTTGATGACCGAGCATTTTCCAGGTATTCTAATTGTTCACACCATTAGAGTTTTGAGTTTGAAGGCACTTTCGATGAACCTTGTAAGCGAAAAAAAAGTGTTTGCTTCTTGTGTCAGACAAAATGATACTGAACAGTTAATTTAAAAGAAGAAAAGAAAACAACTCCACATTTTTTATAAAAAAACACACCACGCGTTTCAACTAAGTTTATTAGTTTTCATCAGGTGAATTAGTCTTAATTTAACATACATCGGGCACACTTCAAAAATTATTCGTTTTCAATAAGTACAACGGCAATAATGACAAAATCGATACTCTCTGTCTGTATTCAAATGTCGACCTTTTTATATCAGAAGACTGAAGACTGTGACAAGACCAGCGAAACTTTATATTATGCACGTGTAAGTCAGTATTTCAATGGTGCAAAATGTAGAATGTATGTTTATGGAGTCAATGCGCTTTTACATCAGAAAAATATTGATTGCACACACCAGTCTCTGAGTCCCTCTGAGAATTAACGTATAAAGGAGGTAGAATAAACAGAATCTACTGGAACAGAAGACGTTTAATGTAAATTCACCAAGTTGTAGTTCCGCTATAATCGTTTTGTTGGCAGTGATTACATACAATTGTTTTCCGTCCACATGTGTGCGTTTATTCTCTTCTTGTATAAATTTTATTTTTAGAAATAGTTCGCCTAGTTAGGGCAACACATATGTAAAATGTCCTGCCTAATAAAGACATATTGAATATTGAACATAGATAAAACTCAACATGTTATGACATTATTTCGAGTATATTGATGACGCCTTGGACGTAAGTTTAGTCCAATATAAAATACAACGTATCATATTTGTTACAGATACCGGATGTCTACCATACTCGCTTAATGCGAAATAGTTTGCTATGGTCTGGTTTAGACACCCCGAACCTCTTCCAGAAACGTATATAGACCTGTTCGATAGTTTCGCATGGTTAGCAACGCAAAATTTCTACCAACTAAACAAGACTAAGCAATACGATCGCATAAAACGGTTAGAAGGCATCGTCAATGATGCAATACGACGTGACTCTGGTAGCGAAATTTCACGTTCGCTGCCTTAGTTGCATGAAACACAAGAATATCCTACGTTTTCGACTATGATAGTTTAGGTGTAAAGACGACTCCCATATAGAATGGCACCGTTCTTTCTGACCTTTGTATAACCACTTCTTATCACATTTATATAGCACTCTTTTTCATATTGTACATACGCTCAAAGAGGCATTACATATTTTGCCCCGACCATCAGGTTGTAAGATGGCCGTTAACAGAACTCGCAGATTGCAGCCACGGTAAAAGACTTACACCTTTACAGGTACCCATATTTATACACCTGGTAGGAGTGAGACACTTGTTGGATTAATTTTCTGCCCAGGAAAATCCAACGGCCCGGGCGGGATTTGAACCCAGGACCCTGAGGACTGCGTCTTACGACTTTTCGTACTGTCAAAGTGGCCCCCGTTTCTAAAGATCATTACCTTTGATATATTTAGATTAAGGTTCATACCAGTACCGTCACATAATCAGCTTATTAAATTTAGATGGTTTTGAAGGTAGTTTCAGCTACACTCGACACATCATCTACAAACATGAGCGTGTACAAATCTTCGAACTTCATTTGTCACGAATATGCCGTTTTCGCATTTCAAATTTAGACAAGAAATTAAATCGCTTATAAAGAGAGAGAAGATGACCTTAAATCTTACACAGTCTTGTTTAAGTGCATGAAAACTGAGGTTCTTCCAAATTCAAGTGAAACAGTAGATTTGATAACTTTGACCGTGTTCATCGATTAGGAGGCAAATTAATCGAAAAAAAAACAAGACCGACAGTAGCAAAATTTGAAAGATACCTGGAACGTGAAAAAATCAGGAAAAAAGCTTCGATTTAGACAAAAAGAAAAAACAGATACAGTGTTAGATAGCAATATCCGTATGAGATAGAACAGCGAAGAAGATAATTGTATCCATAATGGGCGATTACAAGATAAACAATGGCGGATATGTCAACAGGTGTAAATTGAGCTCGCAATTTAAAAGGAAGTGCTTAGTGCTATGAGAGCCTGTATGTGATGAAATTGTGAAAAAGTGCGAGATAAGTAGCTACAGTATCAGTAATACTGCTGTCTGGTGATCAAAAGTAGGCATTAAGAGTTTTTTCGGGCAAAACAGGATTTTTTATATTGGACTACAAGCAAAAGTATATAGGACACGTAGGTATGTAAGCAAACCTCCAACTTACACGATTACATAATAGCCTAAAGTGATCAGTGGCCAGTGGTGATTGCAAACTACACACGGTTGGTGTACTGAGTGACCTAAACCAAAACCTTTGTCTCTTCCTGTAAACAAACATGGCTGACGGCTGGGCTAGCGATGTGGATTCTAGTACACATGTACTTGAACATGAAGGAGATGATACTCAACACCACAAACGTAAGGGTTCTCCCTTGTAAAGGGGTGTCAATTCAAAAGAGTAAATTCAAATCCTGATCTGGCCAATTGAAGAGATGGAACAACTCAGAAGGAAAAACCGTTTTCGGAAATACTCCTCAGAACCTTTGATGACCGAAATTTTATGAAAGGAATAACACCAATTATAAATAATATGATAACACCAGTTGTTGAGAGTGCTATAGAGAAAGCTGTTAAAGCTGCCGTGGATGACATGAGATTAAGTGTAGTTGATGAACTGGTAAAAACAAACTAATGTCTTCAAGACACTGTTAAGAAACAAATGGAGATTATTGAAGTCCAGAGAATAAAGTTAGAAACCCAGTCCAATGAACTAAAGATTAAATTAGACCTGCATGAGAAGACTGAGATGCACGTTAAATCACTAATTGCTGAAGTGGGCAACCTGAAGCTGGAGATCAATGACATTGAGCAATATGGCCGGCGTAACTCCCTCTGGATTTTCAACTTCAGAACCGACCCTGACCTTTCCGAAGCCGCCCTTACTACAGAAGTGGTGAAATTTCTCAATAAGAAAGTTCTTCCTACCGAAGACAGGATATGCGATGCTGACATTGAAAGGTGCCACCCAATTGGAAGAAATAGAGCAGATAGCAAAGGCCAAGTGTTGGTTAAATTTACTCGCTACCACACCAAAAACAAAGTTTTCCAAAACAAGGAAAAACTGAAAAATAACACCAGCAAATTATTTATTAGTGAGGATCTTACTAGGCAAAACCACAGCATAGTGAAAGCTTTAATACCGCTACGAAAAGCCAACAAAGTAAACAGTTTCTGGACCAAAAATGGAAGTGT